>JALPQI010012018.1:0-32880 GCA_025490895.1 Thaumatotibia leucotreta
AGCGGATTGGCGATCGCAGTAATGTGTCCACTATGATGATGCTGCTGTCTATTATCATTCTTCTACAAGGAATCGTCAGTGACACTTCAATCCCTTAGATGGCTCTTACGACACCCGCGGGAAGAGTTGGGTAGATAATAAATGTATTCTTACTACCGTCACCACACGGCAAAAGTTACACGACATCCCTGCTCCAAAGGATACTCATGCACCAAGTTGCATCGTGGGTCAAATAAAATAGTATGTCATAAATATTTTGTGCATTAAACACTTCGATGTATTTTAACAACAACATTAAAGTTTGAATAGTAAATGAATATATGATAATTAAACAAAACATGTTGGGTTGATTGGGACTAATCAATAGTACTTGCCAGAGTGTTTAATGTATGAAATGGTTTTTAGAAAATACTCGTAACAAAAATGAATGCTATTTTTTGAATGACGGATATTATGTGAGAAATCGTTCGATTACCTAAGGGCTTGTGCATAAATCACGCGAGGTCCTATAGGGGGGAGGGGGTCCAACGGGTCACGAAAAGATCACGTTAGGGGGGGTACAAGGAGACCTCACGTGTATTTTTATACGATGAACAAAAATACATGTGATACTGCTTTTAGCCAAGTAACTCACCAAACATCACCAAGGGGGGGGGGGGGGTCAAAAAGTAGCCGAAAAAAACTCGCATGATTTATGCACGAGCCCTAAGTAGCTCCTATGATTTTTAAATAGCACCCAAATGAAATTACGTTTAATACAAATTATTTATTCTGATTACACGTAACCAAAATAGAGTAAACCAATCTTGTAATCATCTGCGAAAAATTGTTTGGCAAGTGATATTCGGTAAAATCAAATTATGTGAAAAGGAAGAAGTAGGTATACCTAACCTATGCCTTTTCTGTTATCATCCTGTCCTTCAACTTTTTCATTTTTAATTAGTAGCTGAACAGCTAATCAGCAGAATCAGAAATCGATTATTCGGCATAAGAATCAACATACTATGTTATGTAAAAATTAATAAAGAGGTTTCCATTGCGGTTGCTGTTGTTGATTTCTTCAGCAGCTGCCATGATTCTCGGTTGGGTTTTGTGTTTCCTGGTTGCTTTTTCCCTAGCTCAGCCACCTCTTCAGTCAGTAAGTTTCTTACCCCCTTATTCATAATTTCATGACTTTTAAAGACTTTACATCTCTTGTTATTTTTATATTTAAGGAGGAGATTCTCAATTCAACTGATTTTTTTTATGTATGTTACCCGATATCTCCGAGAATCGTGCCCTGATTTTTTTTTTTGTGATCGATTGTGTATAACCCCGAGATGTTACCGTTGGCACCAAGTTGCGGTCTGATGATGTGATCTTGGACAAGTTGAGGGATCTCTTCATAGGTACATGTATGGCGCTTTTGGTAATTTTCATTTACAAGAATTTGCATTCAGAAAGTAGGATTTGAGGAAACCAACGATGGATCTTGGAGAAATCGGTTGAAGTTGGTTTTTTACATTTTTAATTTGGTGATTATTTAAAATCGATTTAATGTTTTAGTTTTGTTTTTTAATACATGTTAGTAACTACATCTGTTGTAAGATGTACCATGATTATTTGAAAAAACAAGTCCGGCCAAGGTTCTTACCGGTGGTTTAGGGTTAGAACCGGAGGTAGTTTACATTTTATGTGTAACTTAGACCATTTAAAAGAGTTTGTCGCATTCCCAATTTGAATTAAGAATCATTTGACTTTGAATTTGACTAATACCATAAATCCATTTAATTATAGTCCAGTACTAAAACTATGGTCGATTACCTACTTCTACTCCTTATCCTAAATTTGTATAATTTGCGACAAATCACTTAAAATTAAGCCAAGAAGGCTTCAGTAAGTGATAGACATGTGTTGACACCCTAAACTTAAGTATTTTTTATATTGAATAAAAAAAGAAAATCTAAACATTATAGTCAGTATTTTTAGTATTATTCCCCTCGGACAGCTTTATAACTATAATGATTAATTAATGAAGAATTAAATGTCAATATTATATCTGTTTAAAAATAATACATTCATTATGATACAAGTGCGAAGAAGTGAAGTTGCGAAACGAGACATCTTTTCGCACATGTATCATACAAAGTTTTTCAGTACAGTCGGCCCTCCAAAGTATCGACTACTTAGACAATAAATTACCACTTTTTGCATTAGTGCGTAAAATTCTAGGGTTTCATCTATAATGAAAAAAAATATTTTGTTGACCATTCGCAAAATTAACAATATTACCTAGACTGAAAAACGTGAAAAAAATAAAATGTTATCTTATATTTTATATAATTATGAATCCCTACATAATAATTATTATATGCTAATTGCATACCTACACATTTTTTTTCATATACTTTAGTAAATAGTTCTCTATCAAAAATCTAATGGCCTAGTTTCTTGTTTTAGCTAAAAGTACAGTTTTTTTTTAATTTTAGGGTAATGACTTCGACACTTTCCTTTCGGGAGTCCAACGTAAACTCGATGGCGTAAGTAATCCTGCGCACTACTTATTAGAACCGTAGGCCACTCTAGAACCATCTCAAAATGAAAACTAGACTGAAATGTCTTACAATCTGATTGAAAACGTTACTTTGACATGGTTCCTGATTGGCCGAGGGTTCCAATTTGTTGAGTGTACTTATAGTTTCCGATTTCTAAGAATGAGCTTTCGAGAGTTATAGATTACTAGCGACCCGCCCCGGCTTCGCACGGGTATTATACCTATATAAAAACCTTCCTCTTGAATTACTCTACCTATTAAAAAAGATCTCATCAAAATCTGTTGCGTAGTTTTAAAGATTTAAGCGTACAAAGGGGCATAGGGACAGAAAAAGTGACTTTATTTTATACTATGTAATCCTTATTAATATGAGGATAAGACTCACCATTTTTCCATTCCATTCCATTTTTTTAAGTATGAAATTTAATGTTACGTACCTACACACTATAGGTTCTTGCCTGCGACCATATATAACATGGACGTCTAACGCCAGCCCAAAAATGCCCCCAAACACAATTGTTCAATTGTGCCAAGATGGGCAGGACGTAGCGCTTTTCTTAACACCGCGCATATTTCGGCGCAACATCTTTGACAAATGTTTATAAAATAATATATAGCCAATTAAAACTTTGACGGACCAATCACAACTATTTTTACGAGTAAATTGCGGTTTAAATTTTTATAGGTTGACATTGAAATTCATTACCGTGATGCATTGAAGAGCGGGTGACACTTGTCAACTAAAATTCAGGACCGTTTTTGAAAGGCACTTTAGTATGGCCTGCGGCTTTCATGTTTTATTTGTTCGTAGGTTCTTCCGGTAGTTATTGAAAAGTTGATAGTTTTTACATTGTTGTGCCAGCTGTGTCAAATGTTAACTAGGCAATTCGTATATCGAATTTGACCATAGATTTTTGGATAATTTTGTCTTATTGTATTTCACAGCTGTCGGTAAGTAATTCTTTAATATATAAAATTTGTGCCTACAATTCAAAAAAATTTTGTATTACAAGTCTCAAATAATTATGGGATTTCGGAGATACAAGTTAAAAATCTTAATAATGATGCGGCAGTAATTAAAAAGAAAGCCTTTTCATTACACCTCGCTTATAAACAATGATTGTAAATTTTACAGAAAAAGCCAGTTCTACTGACAGGGGGGAAAACGGACAGGAAGGTATTGTATTGTATTATATTGTATTGTATTATATTCTGGGCATCTTCCGCAAATCGACATCAAACATGCCTATTTTTCATGGTCCCCACGCCAGCCCAATACTTGTTGTGAACTACACGAACACACCCTTGAATTTCTTCGCAGGTGTAATGCACGTTTCCGCACGATATTTTCCTTCATTGTAAAGCACTTGTGAATAGCAAAATGATATTTAGTATATATATTTTTTTTTATACTCATTCATACGAGTGAACCGGCAATCGAGCCCCCGACCGCTGCGTAGCTGTATGTTTTACCGACCACAAGGAAGTTATTGTTACTAATGTCTATGTGCTGTGTGTATGTGCTGTGCTATGTGTATGTGTATGTGTATATGTCTATGTTGCTGTTGTGTCACGAATAAATGTTTTTTCTTTCTTTCTTTCTTTCTAATGTAACCCCAGTCTACTATACCGTGCGGCGGTAGAAAACGATAAAAAAATAAGCAAAAAATGTAAATTACTCACTTTTAGAACACAACCTTGGTCTTATCACGAGCTTAACATCTTAAACCTTGAGTCCACATATATTATTAGTTAGATTTTATATAATTTAAGATTAAGGTAAAAATAAATGTGGGTGAAACAACTTTTTTTTCTGTTTTTGGCATAGTTACGGTCACCTGAGTCACCGTTTAAGCTGTCACGATTATCACTCTAATTTTAACGACAACAGGACTTACCGCGTAAACTTACCTACGTTAAATATTATCCTGACGTTTCAAGCATGACGCTCCACCCGTGGTCGCAGACAGACTCACGTATACTCCATTTCAAATACCTACCAAAAACGCTTCTATATAAATAATATATACGCTACAGTGTCCCGTTTGTCGTTAAAATAAGAGTGAGATAACCGTGAAACTTTAAATTCTACATTTTTTTATTATATGTATAGTAGTGTATTATTAAATACATATTAGACAGCTTTGGTATTTTTTAATAATTTACAGGCTATAAAGGACGCACAGATAACAGCAGATGTAAGTATTTAATTATACACAAAAGAAATTTGATACAAATGTAAAAAAGTGTTTAAAGAAAGTTTTAGTGTGAAATAAATTTTAGCATAAAAATAGCTACATACATACATACATTTTTCAGCTACATTATTACGTTTTTATTTTTCAGGCAGCAAAAAAACTACTCGCCCAGACCCATAAGCAGGTAACATCCAATAATTATTTATTCAGTATTGACAATAATTAAATAAATAAAATATTTTTAAAATGTTATTTTGTATGTAACTAGTTTGTTTATCAATAAATATTTGTATTAAATATGTAAATCATCAGTATTGCGATACAGCGAGGAAATGCCGGCAGCATCTTCGATACAATGACAATCTTAGATATAGGTTAGGTTAAGTAGATTATTTAGATTTAATCTATGTACATAAATAGTAGTTTTGAAAATAAATATATTAAAAAAAGTAAATTAGATTAAATTAATATCATGGGACTATTTTACATATAAGTAACTTAGTGCCATAATAACCATAGTTAAACCTTGGTAAGTATTAATCGACGATATACGCCATAAAGATAGAATAGATAGGTACACGTAAATACTTAAATACATATAATATAAACATAACCAAAGAACACATATTTTTGATAAATACACAAATAAATGTTGCCAGGCATTTCGATCGGTTTTTGTTTTCAATATTATGCCAATACATATAGACTCATAATATATATTAATGGTTAAACAATGTAAATATACGCAGTGGGTAGTCGCATATATTTTGAACTGAAACGTATGGGATTGCGTACACTTAGCCACTGCAACCTACAGGCAGTATGTATAATAATTTATTTATATTTTATTGGCCATTTCGTAGCTTACACGTTTTTTTTTCGTTCCTGTATTTTGTGTATGCTACGAATAACCTTATTTATATTTCTATAATATAGCAAATTTGGTGATTATAAAAATAAACGTTATTTTGTATACCTATTACTGAATGTGATACAGTAAAAAATATTAAAACAATTAACTATTTTATGTAGTACTTTCAAATTAATTTCAGCTATATGTAAGTTATTAAAAGATTATTTTCTACCAACTATTTCACTCATAGGAATGATATTTTTATTAGGTGTTGCTCATTTAATAGGTACATATATTACAGTCTGTGTCAATTTATATACAGTGTGTTACGATAATGCAGGGTTTTATTTAAACCGAGCAATGAAAACACGTAATTTGCCACGATTTATGACATGTGCAAATATTTATGTCCTCTATTTGTACATGGATTTGTATTCGTATTAATTTCAAATAATCTATTTTTCAGGCGGTGAGTAATGTGAAATTTGTATTTATTTCCGAGGATAATATAACAGAAGCAACTGCAACGACATAAACATAAATTTCACTTGCCTAATAAATAAATAAATATATATATATATTAGGCAAGTGAAATATACGTTGCTCCTTCCCACAAAGATGTTGTGTATTGTAAATATATGAAGCGTTTCAGTTGCCCTTCTGTTTTTACTTACCAACCTTGACTATTTAAAGTCAAGTTGGGTAATCGAAACACATTTTTCTTTACCCGGACTGGATTTTTGCATAGAACAGTGTTTCAGTTTCCTGCTGTCTCACTTACCTACCTTCACTACAAGTATTATGTAGATTTCCGCCGGTACTTATAATCATTACTAATAAATATGCTATTTTTTAAATTCATTGATTTGATGAGTACCTACTGCATTAATAATCAACTAAGTGTTTTCACCGTGGGCATTACAGCATGTCTTGCGACTTGCGACACAACATCGCGTTTCGTTATTATTACACGCCTTTAAAAGGCAATTAAATACATATTGCAATTTTATGCCCTGTGTTTTAATTAAATATATATAATTTTAGCATATTAAAGAAGCAACAGCAAAAGATGTAAGTGATTATTGTTTGTATTATATTATTATACAGAATTTTATAAAATACTCGTATTACATAATATCTAAGGCTTTGTATGGAACATGAGATTTTTTTTCTGGAATCAGATATCGATCCCATATTAAACTTCATCATACCTCAGTATTAACCCCTAGAGTTTGGCAGTTGAATAAAAAATCAATATATGTAAAGATATCTGTATAAAGATTGAATACCCAGAGTATATACATTAAAAATATTGACGATCAGTTTAAGGTTCTTTTCGTATCGTATTCTGATAAGGAAAAAGAAGAAAATCTATTTTGAACAGACCACCATTACTTTCGTCTTTTAAAAAATTATATTAACAATTACGTAAAACCACCTAACTATTACAAGTATATAGTCCAAATGCTCCCAAAAACTTGATCGAATATCTTCCATTAGTTATAATGGTTACATCTATCGTATTATCAATAGACGAAACTCCTAATAATAAAAAAACTTTGCATATAATAAAAAAATATTCAGGTTTATTTAGTAGTTGAAATTTCGGACCATAGTTGCAGTATGGTAGCGTGGTTTCACGGTAAATCATTTTGAATGCGATTGAACTTAGAAACTCAATTAAATACTATTAAAATTTTAACACTGAGCGCGGGGAACTCCCGAGGGAGCTCTTTGTGGGAGGCTGGGAGGTCTATTTTCGCTAAAAAGCGGAAAAATCACGGAATCGGCTACGAGCGTAGCGCGTAGCACTCGTCCGCTTAGAAAGTGATACACTTGATAAATGAACTAGGTACTAATATTTGCGATTTTAACGAAATCATAGATTTCCACACGTTTTGTTGTTGCCTCAATAAACTGTACAATAGTGCTTATTTTAAGTTTATTTTATATACACTAACAATTTATATAGATTTAATTTTTATATTCAGGGTGGGAAAATGCATGTCCTCGTCAAAAAGCTAAGCGCTTTGGGCAACAAAGTTAATGTAAGTAATTTAACAAAATACAGTTATACATAGTTTTTTCAGTATAAAATCTTTTTTTAGGAATGTTGGGATTGTAGGGGCTTAATCACAGACCTAGTTTAAATTGAATGTAATAATATACCTAGTAAGTACGATTGTTTAAAATATCTAAGTAGTTGGAAATATTATGTTTATGATAAACGAATATTATATTAACTAGAATGGGCCCTGTAACTCGGACTAAAACTGAAACGTTCCATTAATTATTAAATAAATAAAATAAATAATTGTGTCTATGACTTCTACTGATTCGTAACAGTGGCGTAACAATAGGGTGACAGGGCTGGCAACATGCCACGGGCCCCCGACCCAAGAGGGCCCCGGCCCAAGAGGCTTGAATTTAATTTCAATATTAAACTGAGTACAATGTAACGATTTTTACTGATAGGGCCCCATCAAAATATTTGCCACAGGCCCCAGATGGTATAGTTACGCAACTGATTCGTAGAAAACAGTTCGATATTCTTTATTTGAAATATTTCGGAATTCAAATATAATTTTTACAAAATAGTTACTGTGTATTCATTGGTATTTACGTGTATATTTTACAGCCTCAAAACTTAAATGTTGACGAAGAAAAGGTAATTAATAATAAATAGTATTTTATTTACCTTAGATATTATATTTAGGTAACAAAATACAAATAACAACATTTACTTTATTGCGATATTATTTTAGGGTTAAATTTTTTTGAATTATTTAAGTACGTATTGAAATTAAACTTGTACAATGCATGCAAATGCAATAAGCAGATACTGTTGGAACATAGAGTTCTTATATGTGACCGATATAAACTAGCTGGTTAGAATAATAAAACTAATGTCAATGTTTGTTTACCTAGTCGCTCTGTCATCTTAGTTTATCACTTCAGTCTGCTTCAGTGCACAATATAACTCGGAACAGTTTACTGGTATTTCATTTACGGAACGTGGTAGCATCGCTGCGGTAATTACCAGATTCCAGAAAAAAGTGCGCGTGTGATTTCGATACAAATATTTTCAAAATTTATTCGCATGAAAACAAAAGATGGCATCTGCCAGTCAGAATGTTTCGATCGAAAAATTATCCGGAATTCAAAATTATAATTCATGGAAATTCGTCATGCGGATGGTGCTTATTCACGACGATCTTTGGGATTGTGTGGGAAAGCGTGAAAATAATGAAATCGACGAAAAGAAGCAGGAGAAGGCGCTCGCCAAAATCGCCTTAAACGTACAGCCTTGTGTGTTTCCACTGATTCGAAACGCCAAGACGGCTCGCGAGGCATGGGACAATCTGCAGAAGGCGTACGAGGACAGAGGATTGTGTAGACGACTCGGATTGCTTCGTACATTATTCGCTACAAAATTAAGCGAATGTGTGAGCATGGAGGCATACGTGAACAAAATCTTGGATTCATCGCAACAACTGAGCGACATCGGAGCGGCTTTGGAAGACGACTTCGTAGTCGTAATTTTGCTCAGCGGTTTGACAAGCGATTATGATCCGTTGATTATGGCTCTAGAAAATTCGAACACGTCACTGTCAAGCGAAACTGTCAAATCAAAATTGCTTCAAGAAAATGCACGTCGTGATGAGAAAACCGAAGATACGACTGCTTTAGTTGCTCGAAAGACACGAAAACCAAATAAGTGCTTCAAATGCAAGAAGACTGGGCATTTTATGAAGGATTGTCCTGAAAAGTCTGACGGCAAGAAGAGTGGCCGTAAAGGCTCGGCGCTTCTCACGGCGTTGACCGCAGGTATCAAGCGCGACGTTTGGTACGTAGACAGCGGCTCATCCTGTCATTTATGCAATGACCGCACATTTTTATCGGATTTTTCGAACGAGAAACCGAAGAAAGTGTACATTGCCAATGGCGAAGCTCTAATGACGGCTGGACGAGGTACGGCGCAGGTTGTGTTCAAGGACAATAGCGTAAGAATGATAAGTAATGTGTACTTAGTTCCTAAATTGTCTACTAATTTGTTATCTGTAAGTGCCATGGTCAATAAGGGTTACAAAGTTGTGTTTTGTTCTGGTGTGTGTACAATCACCGAAAATGGGGAGGTTTTAGCTACTGCAACCGAGAGAGATGGTGTTTATCAACTTGATGCCATTGAAACCGTGTCTGTTTTGTGTAGCGAACCATCCTCGCAGGCTATGTGTTCGTCTTTGTCTGTAGATACAGGTGACAGCGAGGCGGCGTCAGAGTGTCAACTGAAGGATGACAGTCGTCCTGTTGAACACGTCAAGCAAGCGCAGGCCCAAGCACCAGCGAAGCAGTTAACGCAACAAGTTTGGCATCGACGTCTGGCGCATCTGAACACCCGAAGCATGGAGTTATTGCGAAAAGGTATGGCTACTGGGATTTCTTATGATAACAATAACTTTCAGTCTTGTGTTTCCTGTGTTGTAGGTAAACAGACTAGGTTACCATTTCCAAAGAAATCTGTATCCAGGGCAAATGACATACTTGGGTTGATTCACAGCGATATTGCGGGACCACTTCCGTGTCCGTCCATGGGTGGGAAAAGATATTTCCTGACGTTCATCGATGACCTGTCACGAAAAACTTTCGTTTATTTCCTTAAGAGGAAGGATGAGGTTTTCGAGATTTTCAAAGAATTTAAAACTCTTGTAGAAAACCAAACCAATAAGAAAATAAAAGTTTTGCGAAGTGACAATGGTGGTGAATATGTCAATTCTAATTTTCAGAAATTCCTGAAGAAGCATGGAATACGACATCAGACCACAGTACCAAGGTCTTCAGCGCAGAACGGTGTCGCGGAGCGTGCGAACAGAACCATCATGGACAAAGCCAGGTGCATGCTTCAGGAAGCAGGTCTGAAGAAGGAATTCTGGGCAGAAGTCGTTAACACCGCAGTCTACCTGAAGAATCGTTCTCCAACTAAGGCTGTGATGGGCAGTACACCAGAAGAGAAATGGACAGGTAAAAAGGAAAACCTTAGTCACCTACGCATTTTTGGTTGTCAAGCTTATGCTCTTCAGCACAAACGGGATAAATTGGATCCTAAGAGTAAAAAACATATTTTTGTTGGATACTGTGACGAAACAAAAGGTTACAGATTGATTGATCCGACCAACCCGAAAAATGTCATGAAAGCAAGAAACGTAATTTTTCTAGAACATGCTTTTTGGAATGACACATCATCTGATGAATGTGACAGTTCACGTTACAATCTCGTTGATCTGGCTAGCAACGATAAAACTGTCAATGATGATACTCAAGTGCAACCGATGTTACCCACAGAGCCCGCAGAAACATCTACAGAAGACTGTCAAGATAATACTGTCATTACGGTAGATGATTCTGAGAGCAGTACTGAGACCCCAGATGACTCAGCGGATGAAACGTACATTCCAGGAGATTCGACACTGGAAGACTGCGAGAACTCTACAGAGGAATCCAGCGAGTTTGAGTCTGCGAGCGTAGCGCGCACTGCGTGCAGTGACAGCGGGGACCCTCAGACAGTTCGTGAGGCACTGAATGGCCCGGAAGCTAAGGAGTGGAAAGCCGCGATGGCGGAAGAGTATGAGATTAGAGATTCTTTATTATTACTCATAAAAACAATACAGTTCACTTAAATGAGCTTAAATATTAGGTTTTCTTAAAATTAAACATATGTAGCATGATCGCTAAAGGCTTATAATTAAAATATATTACTAGTAAGTATGTGTAACTTCAATTTGGTTTTAAATGCACTAAGAGACTCACAATCCTTTACATCATTTGGTAATTCATTGTACATCCGTGCTCCATCATACATTACGCTGCTTTTTCCATAACCCGTTCTATTCTTTCGAAGTATTAACTTGTTGGTGTTTCTTAAACAGTGTTTGAATTTTCGTTGTTTAAAATGTATGTCTGAGTGTATTTTGCTTGTTAGGATCTTTTTTACAAAAATGCATGTCGAGTAGGTATATAGTTGTCTTAAATTAAATAGTTGTAATTTTTCATATAGTTGTCGAGTGTTCATTTTGTTATCATATTTAAACAATGCTTTAAGAGACTTGTTTTGAGATCTTTGTAATTTCTGTAGATTAGTTTTGGCAGCGCTACCCCACAACTCGATTAAGTAGTCTAAGTGTGATTTAACTAGCGAATTATATATTGTTAAACGGGCTTTGTGCGGGATGCAAGTTTTGATTCTACGCAGTATTCCGGTTACTGATGATACCTTAGATCGTACGTGATTTATATGATCCTTCCAGGTTAGCTTGTCATCTAAATGCAATCCAAGATACCTTTCATGATGGGAAATATTTATAGGTTGGCCATTAATAGTAAGATAAGTGTGTGGGGGGATGATTTTATTTTTAGCGCTAAATATCATATATGCCGTCTTTTTAATGTTGATAGTTAGGAGATTACATTGACACCAATGATCAAAAATATTAAGGTCATTTTGTGCTTGAAGAACAAGATCATTTAGGTTAGGACCAAAATAAAATAAACAAGTGTCATCCGCATATAAAGTAATGTGTCCTGTTAGTCCAATATTAGTAATATTGTTCACATATATAGAAAAAAGCAAAGGACCCAAAATGGATCCTTGAGGGATTCCACATGATACTAATTTTCGGCTACTACTATTGGTACTTATCTTAACCTGTTGCTGTCTTTTTGTAAGGTAAGATTCAAATATTTTGTATGCAGTACCTGTGATACCAAGATTCCATAGTTTCTGTAATAGAAGTTCGTGGCTTACTGTATCGAACGCTTTTTTTAGGTCTATGAAAACGCCCAAACTAAATTTTTTATCATCTATGTTTACTTTTATTTTTGTAACCAGATCCATAGTTGCGGATAGAGTGTTTGACTTATTTCTGAAACCATATTGCTGGGGTGTTAAATAGTTAATATTAGTCAGATGTTCATCGAGACGAGTAAACAGCACTTTCTCGTAGATCTTGGATATCACAGGTAACACCGAAATAGGCCTATAATTTTCCGGGTTTGATTTATTACCAGATTTAAAAATAGGTGTCACTCTCGCAACTTTAAGACTGTCAGGAAAATCTCCCGCTGTAAGATTGTTATTTATTGAGTTAGTGAGGTTTTCTACTATAAGTTTAGCAATACATTTTATTGATTTAGTGCTTATTTCGTCGACTCCGGTGCTAGTGTTAGAATTCAGACCCTTAATAATAGAATGTATTTCATCAATGGAACATAATCTTAGTGTATTTATTTCAGAAGTAGGTTTATTGTGTATATATGTGTATGTGTATTTTGTGACATCGTCGTGTACTTTTGCTATTTGATTACATAAATTTGTGCCGATAGATGAGAAGAATTCATTAAAGATTTCGCAGATCTGTTGACCGTCTTCTACTGTTAGAGTATTAAATGTAAGTTTCGGTGGAGCACAGATGTCTCTCGATTTATTTTTAGATAGTGCATTGATCAAATCCCACATTTTTTTAGAGTCTCCTTCACAACTTCTGAAAGCTTCCAGGTAATAGGTTTCTTTAGTGTGTTTGATCAATGCACGAACATTATTTCTTATATCAATAAATTGGTCCTTCTTGCTTATGTCTTTTTTCTGTTCCTTCCATAAAACATTTCTTTTCGTTATTCCATCAATTATGTCTTTATTAATCCACTCTTCTCTAGGCAGATTAGAAACTTTTGTTTTTATTACCCTGTTCTGTGATATATGTTGTTTAATCAAATATTCCAAACTGCTATACGAATTATTCTCCGTTGTCCTAATATTTGAATTTTGTATACTGTGATATAGCCCTTCATAATCTATAGCTTTGTACTGATATCGCTGCTTAGGTGACTGCGTTCGCTTAAAGAGTTCTAGCGTTAGCTGTTTGTGGTCAGATAAAGGAGCATCAATGAGTGTGAGGTGGCATCGGTCTTCATTTAAACTACTACTAACGTGGTCTATAATCGTCTTTATTGTACATGTTTCACGCGTACAGTAATCCAAGTCAATTTTATTTAATATTGTGTATCCAGCCTCTTTTAGAGCTGTTTTATAGTTAACGGTGTCGTTGTTTTGTGTTAATAGATCAATATTAAAGTCGCCAAATATTATGCCATTTTTCTTACCATCTAGTTGAAGTGAAAGGTGGTCTAAGAAAGTTTCGGTGAATTTTTTATCCGGTTTGTACATAGCCCCAATATAAAGGCCAAATTGTTGGAGATAAATCCATAAGTAGTGAAATCCATTGTGGTATAGCTCTTCGCATTTATTATATTTTAAACTTTTGTGAATATAAATTGATACACCCCCGCCATATTTATCTGATCTATAATTATATGCATGATCATAGTTAGGTAGGGTAAAAAAATTTGCTTCAGAATCCGATCGTATCCAAGTTTCTGTTAAGATTATTAAATGAACGGTGGTGCTCATTGATTGGAGTATGCATTTTAATTCGTCAAATTTGCCAGGTCGTCGTATGCTACGAACATTAGCGTAAAAAAATTTTAAGGATGATTTTTGCAGGAATATATCTTTATAACTATACTTAATAGAATGCTGGTTATTAACATGTCGGTTTAATGCTCGAAGTTTTTTGGATGATTTTTTAAAATTTTCGGTACCCCCCTTTATATATTTGATAGTCAAATCCACTTCTCCTGCACTAATGCGACGCTGCATTTCTTGCCTTATATTTTGTAGGTGTGTTTTCTGAGCCGCAGTTTGATCATAATATAATCGATAAGTGTCGTCCAATTTAGATTTGTTTCGCAGTAAATAGCGAACGGTTTCGGTCAATTCAAAAGATACTTTCATCAAACGATTTTTTTCGGAGCTGTATTTTCCTAGCCTTTGTGTTTTTATAGCTGTCGGACAGTTTTCATAAATGGATTTAAAAGTTTCCATAACTTTCTTTAAGTCGTGTTTTTGACGCACTGATGCGTTTTTTTTCACATATTTCTGGAATGCCCGCTACCAAAATGTTGTGACGCCGTTGATAACGATCATATGATTCTAGGATGATGTCTTCGTTACAAGCGGTTAGCGGAGTCCCGGATGTTTGCTGAGTCGCGATCGGCTGGTGCGGTAATCCAGTGGATTTCAACGAAGTTACTTCTTGTTGTAAGTTTTGAATTTTTTCTTGAATTTCAGAATTTTCAATTTTTAAGTTTTGTAACTCACCTTGAAGAATTTTGCACTGTTTATTTAGTGTATCAGTTGTAATTTTTATATTTTTCATGTCCTCTTTGATTTCTGCACAGTTTACTTGTATCTCCGACATGCTTTTTTGTTGATTTTCTCCAAAATCCTTAAACAATAATCTCATTTCTTCGCGAAAACTTCTCAGCTCGGCTTTAATATCAATATCAGGATCAGGCTGTTTTCTTTTTCTTTTATTGACATACTCATCAAATAGTTCATCTTTCGATAACAGTGTTGACAAGTCCGGCTGCGAAGCGGAGCCATTTCCGCTACCGCTTATGTTTTGTTTATGCGGCGAGTGAACTACGCTCATCTTGGGTGGTCCTCCGGTTGCTGCCGCTGAGTGTAAATAGTGCAACTAGTGCAAGTACGGGACGACTGATAGTTTCCTTGTTTCGGTTTCGTTCAGGTGTTGCTGCGTGCGGCCAGTTTTAGATAAGCGCCCGATCACTTTGGAGTAATAATGTCGTAAGTAAGGTCACTTGCTGTACACTAAAAACACTAGAGTTACGTAGCCAAAAGGTTGATTTTAACTTGATTGCGAAATAAAGTTTTATAATAAATTTGCTTAAAACCAAATACACGTCCGCTCTTTACGACGCACGCTACTCGCATAAATCCTTCATCGATAACAAATGTTGGACTCTGACTAATCGCGATTCGAAGCAACGGCCAGTTAAGTGCAAGTGGATCTTTAAAAGGAAACTTGGCCTGAATGGGGAAATTTTAAGGTATAAAGCGCGCCTTGTTGCAAAAGGTTACACGCAGAAATACGGTATAGATTACGAAGAAACGTTCTCTCCCGTAGTACGATATTCTACTATACGTACGTTGCTCGCTTTAGCTGCGGAACATAATATGAATATCGAACATCTGGATGTGAAAACGGCATTTTTGAATGGAGATTTAAAAGAAACCGTTTTTATGGAACAGCCAGAAGGCTATAAAATAAAAGGCCAAGAAGATAAAGTTTACAAGTTAAATAAGGCCATATACGGACTGAAGCAAGCTTCGAAGTCTTGGTATGATAAGATAAATGGCGTTTTAACAAATAAAATGAAATTCAAGCGATTATCTTCTGAACCTTGTGTTTATGTCAAGTCGAGTGGAAAATCTATGATTATAATTGCGCTCTACGTTGATGACATAATGCTATTTTCTTCAGCTGATTGCCAAGATACGGCGAAAATCAAAGAGGAACTGAAGAAGGCCTTCGAAATAAAAGATTTAGGGCCAGCACATCACATTCTCGGAATGAGGCTTTGTAGACAGAATAACGAAATAACTCTAGACCAGTCGAGTTACATTAAGAATGTGCTAGAACGATTTCAAATGTCGGACTGCAAATCTGCGCGAACACCTATGGAAACAGGACTGAAGCTCGTGAAGTCAACTAAGAAGGACTGTACTTACGACTACAAAGGCCTGATAGGCTGTCTCATGTACATAGCAGTGTGTACGCGGCCGGATATTGCACATGCTGTCAGCTCACTCAGCCAGTTCAACGATGCTTACGACGAGGCTCACTGGAAGGCGGCAAAGCGCGTTCTTCGCTATCTTAAAGGTACGCTTAATTATTCTTTAACTTTTCAGAAGTCAGGTTTGAATATTCTCGCGTATGCGGACGCTGATTATGCGTCGAATGAGGTCGACCGTCGATCTTATACCGGTTTCGTTTTTAAAATTGGCAATTCTACCGTCTCTTGGGAGAGTAGAAAGCAGAAAACAGTGGCTCTTTCTAGCTGCGAAGCGGAGTATATGTGTCTGTCAGATGCTTGTAAAGAGGCTCTTTTTCTGCGAAAGTTTCTGTTCGAAATTTACGGGGTACAGTACAAAATAACTTTGCACAATGACAATCAGTCAGCACTGAAGTTGTGCACTAATTCTATGTACCACGCCAGAACAAAACACATCGATGTCAGACATCATTTCATCAGGGAAATCGTTGAAGAAGGTACGGTTACCTTAAAGTATCTTTCCACTGACCAAATGATCGCTGACGTGTTAACGAAACCTTTGACTAAAGAAAAACACGATAAGTTCGTTTCTCATTTATTTATTGCACTAAATAAGTGAGGTCTTGGATTTTAAGTAATGTACTTGCAGAAGTATAGATTATTTTGGATCCGTGTCATATATGTTTTGAATGTTTTCTTTACTATTTATATGTGACGGATACTTTGATAATTTTATACTTTTGCTAATGTTTTTGCTGTAGATAGTTTTTATTCCTTAGGGCAGCAGATGTGTCATTGCTTTATATATATCCTTATTGTGTTTATTGTTGTGTGGCTATGTAAATATTTGTAGTTTATATTGGATCAAGGGCCAGTGTTGGAACATAGAGTTCTTATATGTGACCGATATAAACTAGCTGGTTAGAATAATAAAACTAATGTCAATGTTTGTTTACCTAGTCGCTCTGTCATCTTAGTTTATCACTTCAGTCTGCTTCTGTGCACAATATAACTCGGAACAGTTTACTGGTATTTCATTTACGGAACCTCCAACAGATACGTCGTTAATTTTCGTTTTACAGATTCACTAAAATTGTATATACCTATGGCTATGATCGACGAATGAAATAATTTGAATTTGTATTCAATTTATCAAATTATATATGAACTCTTCATAGTATCATTTTATTTTCTTGATTTTTCATATTTGGTCCCATAACTGTTTTAAAATATTTTTTATTATCTTGTAACACCACACACATTTTTTATTTCAGCTGGTATGTACATTCTGTTTCTTTAAAAAATATTTGAAAAATACCTTTTTAAAATATTAAGTGTAATGGGTCCTAATTAAAATCAATTAAGTTCAAACATGTATTGACGGTCTCTTTCTATGTAATTATAAGTAGACAGTGTGGAAATTATTTTTGGGTTAGTGAGGGCAGCTACCAGATCCAGAGTAGCTACGTGAAAATGGTCTTAGAAGACCTGCCCTCTATTTTAAGTATAATTGAATATTGGCGTTATCAGATTTTGGAAAAAACATACAGGATGCGAGAAAATTTACATTTTTGAACTTTTTTTATGCCAATCTATTCTCTTTCTGTTCAGGATCAAAAGCTAGTATGGTCCAAAAAAAATTTTTCGGTTACAAAAGCCGCAAATCAAGATTTAAATTTCCCATACATATTGTACGAAAATTTAAATTTATTATTTTCACGCTTAATTTTTTTATGCCAATGTTATGTTTTTTACAAAATCTGTAAACTCTAATTTTCATTGATTTAAAGAATTTGGGGTTTATTTATTAAGTCCAATCATTCATAAAAATGTGGACATGTGGACTTAATGGCCTATGGCCGAAATGAATAGAAAAACCTTGTTTATTTCAGAAAAATCTTAATTCGACAGTTTTTTTTGTATGTACGTTATGATTCCTTATTGCATTACATAAGTAACCCATGTTAAACATTGTGTGACTAGGATAGTTGCAATTATAAAATGAAATACCTCATGAACGACCATATTTGTTTTTTCCAGTTAAATCGCATGATTAGTGAGGTATGTATTGGTAAACCAGAATTATCACAAAAATGTCAAAATATTTTTATGAATGGTAGCGAAGCGTTAGAAGCTTAGTGGTAAAATATGCGACTATTTATCCGAAGACAGCGGTACAAAGTACGATTTCAACTATTTGATATTTAAATATCTGTATATCGACACTGGAAATTTCAAATGTCGTAAGGGACAAAGGTCCACTTTTCAGGAGAGCCAAAAAACAAAAACCAAAATTTAAAAAAATCGTAACTTGTTACATATTCATCCGAATTAGATGGTTCTTATATACATAGCTACGAAAAAGCTTTATCTTCATTAGACAATTAGGTATATATTTGTAAACTCAATAGTTTCGGAGTTAGTGTCCCTTACGCCAGAAATTTACTAGACACATGTCCCTTACGCCCCCAAAGATTTCTAGTATTTTTATGGAAATCTGTTACGACAAAAACGAAAACACTACCTCTTTGTCGTAACTGTCAAATAACATGCTACATTACAACTATTTTATGTTGTAAGGTCATTCTAGTTTCCAAATTAATTGAAGTAAGTAGCGTAAAAATGCAAGAAAATATAAAGTTGTGTACTTACAATTGTATTATTTTCATCGACGGAGATCAATTTCACGTGTAATTTATTATATTTTAGATAACCCGTTACAATTTATAGGAAATAAATCCAAACATGTTAGGTATGTATATATTTTAGTCAGCTTAGTGTTGTGAGAAGAAGAAAATAAATATCTAAAAATTGCTTTGAGAGCAACCTGAGCCCGAAACAAAAACATTTATTAAGAAAAAAATTCTGTATAAGTAATCTAACTGCCTCCGCTAAAAATCTATGACCCTTTTTGATGATACTCGTGCTATTCAGACGTGCGGTCAAAGGAACTATCGAATTAGGGAACGAACCACTGACTGAAAACCTACATTTGTAGCCCAAAAAATGGTTAAGGAGCGCTGAGTTAGTGCAAGCCATTCAAATCGACTGGAAATTATGAAGTGTTTCCTACATTATCAAAACGAAATCAAGGCGTCCTCCTTCCGCACCTGGCAAAATATTTCGGCTAAGCATTGCATTGGGGCTTATACTGAGAAAATAGACTAGTGTCAAGGTACGCTTTATACCAAAAAGCAAGAAAAACGATTATAGATAATACTCGTTCTAAGTCCTTCAAACCTATTAGTCTAACATCTCTATTTCTTTCACTACTTGGTGGCAAGATCGCTAAGTCTAAATCAACATGTTTACCAAAAACTACCCCACTTGACCTGGTCACAAGGTCCATAAAAGTAAGTAAGTTAGTAAGTAATTCTTTACTGCACCAGTAAGAAAATAACAGAAAGAAACAAAATAAAAATAAGCTAAGCACACGATACAGGTAACCAAAGCGGCGGTAAAGTCTAGAGAATAAGGAAACAGGTCGGTGTGTATTCCTTGATGTCGAAGGTGCTTTCGATAATAAACTCACAGAAACCATTCTTAATGAAATTAAATCAAAGGGATGAAACCACGACTATACTCGTATGAGTCCGAAGAGTGCTCTCTAACAGAATAGCTACTCCAACCCTCAAGATACAAATGGACCAATGACCAGAATGATTGTCAAAAATGGCACCACAGGTACAAGTGGGTGAGAGGCCTAAGGTCAGAGTTTGCGTCATGCTGACCAGACCTTAGGCCAGAAAATGGCCTTCATTTTCTAGACAGAAGTCAATATTATGATGATTTCCGCGCATAAATATTACATTATGTGTGGAAATCAATTTGGCCAGAAACCTAAAAACCAATATTATCTATTATCTACATCAACTCGAACAGTCAAGCTGCGATGCTCTCACTAGAATCTCTCAAGGACAACTCTAGTCCAGTGCTGCAAGAATAAATTAAACGCCCTTGACTTTAATGAAGTTACACTTAGATGGGTATTAGGATATTCCAATTTTGTTGGAAACGAAACAGCAGATGAGTTTACCGGAAAGAACGGCAACACACGCATTGTCAGCCCAGAGCCTTTCTATGGAATCACCAAACCGGAGCCATATTCTCTGCTGAACAAACTAGATATGATAAGATAAGATAACAGCAATCGCACAGCTGAAGTCCATCAAAGTAACTCTCACTCATAAGTTCTTATCCAAGGGTTCAATAACAGAAAACAATAAAGAGCTACTTCAGCTCAAAAGTAACAAAGCCTGTGAAGAATCGAGAATCCTAACTATTAACATAATATGTATAACAATCATGGGTAAGAAACAAGATGCAATATGTAGCTAATACCGAAAATCAGAGCAATCTACTGTGCAACGTTGCAACATATTGATTTAAACTATCAATGAATCTACTATGGACTTCCTCCTCCTCTGTTTCTGCAGACCACAAATGCTTAAAGAAGTATTCACCTAGGCAGACCTTATGATGTACTGGAATGTTCTGGCTTCGACAAGAATCAGTAATGACTTATAAAAAGGGCTGCGTCAAAATATCATAACTGCTCGGCGCGGCGGATATTAGACCAAAACAACAATAATAAAGATGATAATATGGCAGATGTCCGGACCTTACTACTATTGCCCTATCTCTGACCCATGCAGTCATTACACTTTTCAATAGCCTGCTGAGACTGGTTCACGGTTCACGTGTACTACAGAGTAAATTTCTCGAATTGGCAAAAGACAGCTAATTATAAATAAGCCCATGATTCCTAGGGAGATAATAATAAGATTGGGGCAGCTTGTGGCGAGCTATTCGGCAATAGCGACATCGTCTCAGGCATGTTTTTGTCGGTCGGAGTAGAATCCAAGATGAACTGTAGGACTCGGCTTGCCTTGATTGGCCGTTGGCCGTCCAGAGAGGAATCGTTAGAGCGATGTATATGCTCAAGGGGTGGAAGTGGAAATGTGCGTGAGTCGCTGATCGATGCTGTATCTATATGGTAGTAAAAATACTGCTCTGCCCTCACCCCTCTTCATGAGACGCCTCGGGTCAAGTCGCGCCGGCACTGTCGCAAGTGCTATAAAAAACTAAACAAAATGTTATAACGTACACAAAAAAACTTTCAAGATTTTTAATATCATCTTTTTTGAGGCGCAACTCTCATTCATGTACCGTATTTAATGTAGTAACGTATACTTTATAAAATTAAAAGGTGAGTTACGACATCAAACTTTAAAATTATTTTGTTTTATATGTACATACGACTCAGTTTATTAAGAGAATAGAGCCATACTATCTTCGAAATTGTGTTGTAACGCACAAAAGCCTAAAATATTTGTCCCTTACGCCATTGTGAATTCAAAGTTTCGTATTTATTTCATCAGATAGAATGTCGTAAAGGCACCTTCTTTTGCTGTAGTAACTAACCACATAGGGATTTATGAATAAGAAGGATATACTACGTTGAAAATGGACACGCTATCCCTTCAAATTAAAAATTTGACCCATACAACATTTTTTTTAAAGCAATATGAAGTTACGACAAAATGAATTCACTTCATAACTTCTTTATTTGAAGCGATATCAAAAAGTTAATTATACAGATCGATAGAGAATTTTTTTCTGAGTTCTATGCAATTCAAAGTGTACTTACGACAAAATGTCCCTTACGACATTTTAAATTTCCAGTGTCGATATACAGGGTGTTTTCATCTATTTGCTTAAAATTCAAGGCAAGCTTATTTAGGTCAAGTATAAATAATTTCTCTAAGAAACTAGTTTCTTAACTCTTACTGTTATAGAGTTGTTAAAAAAATTAGTTTAATGTAAATCAAATGTATGTCAAATGTACATTGTACCTTTATTACATCTCAATGTTACTTATTTTGACATGTGCCGTCAGTCACCTGAGATTAACTTATATGTTATTCTTAAGGTTCTGTCACACTTACTATTTCATTGATTATGCATGAAACGAAAATCATTTTTTTTCGATGTTAACAAAAGCCGATATACCAGGCAAATTATATTAAGGACCCAAGTAACCTGTCCAATTTAACGCAAATAAACACGAACACCCTGTATAATAATATGATCTTTGTACTGTATGACCGAATTATATTTGATATATTTTTTACTGTTTCTTGAACCTTTATAGAGAGAAGTGCATATCAATTACACCGTGTCAAATAAGTTCGAATACAAATATTTTACCTCAGTTCTAAAAATACAGTAATCACAGGTTATCAAATACTAATGTAAAATATAGAGTATATTCATCTTAATAAAATACAATTTAAAAAATGTCCCTAAGCTTAAAGGGTGCTTGGGAATGAGTATCATGTGTTCTAATAAGACGCAGCTCCAGCACATACGGCAAATGGCGCTCCAGCGTGGTTTCAGACACACAATTTGACAGTTTTTTAGCCGAAATATGAAAGGCCAATTGGCCACCCCGTCGTCCAGGATTATTTTTGCTGTAACATGCTTTAAAGACCACATTTTTATAAAATCATCAACCTAGATCATATCAAAAAAGTTATCGGGGGTATTTGGGGTCAAATATGAAGAAAATGGTGCGTGCCGCGTAAGATCCGTTTGAAACGCGTTTGAGGCTGGTAAAAAACTTATAACTGGAGTTATACCAAAATATTTCTTGTGAATATAGTTATATATTCATTAAAACAAAATAATAACTATGGTAACTTTTTCTTGATTTGTTTTATTCGATATTTGTTCTGGTTCTGTATTCGAATTTATTGGACACGGTGTGTACCTCTTCACAGTATGTAACATTGTAGCGATATAATTAAATTAAACTTTTACTCTGATCATGTCAGATTTTAATTTAATTTACGCACTGACGCCCTGCTATGGAATGATTTCACAGAAGACTAGCGTCGGGTGTACCCAACAAATATTTTGGAGAACGTGTTTTTTTCAGGGACTGGAAAATGAGGCTAAAAAAGCAATGGGACATTTAGAAGATAGAATCGCAATGACATTGGTAAGTAGGTATATTGATTAATAAAATTTAAAAAATGTTGCAATTATTGTTTCAGTAAGTGTCGATTGCAAAAGATTTGTACATAGCTTTAGCTATGTACAAATCTTGGCTTGGCTTTAATAAAAACAAATCTTAACATCAGATTTCTGTGTTACGAAACCACCATGGGTATAACGTCATTATTTATTTACTTAATATTAAACTTATATTTACGTGATTAAGATCGGTATGTCGTTAAAATATGAGTCATAAACGTGAAAGTTTAAATCTAAATATCGTCCTATTACTGCAAATACCAGCTATCTGCACAAATCAGGTTTTGGCAGAATCAATTTAATTATCATGGTAGTTAAATTCATCATCGAATAATATGATACGTGCACATAGCTGTAATAGTATGAGTAATAGAATAGGACGATAGCCGTGTAAGAATACATTTGTCACCACCCCAACTCCTCCTGTGGGTGTCGTAAGAGTCGACTAAGGGATTGAAGTGCCACTTACCATTATTTAATAAAAGATTGTTGATGGGCAGCAGCGTCATCATAGTGGACACATTACTGCGATCGCCAATCCGCTTGCCCAGCGTGGCGATTATGGGCATTTACCTCCTAATGCGTCTATACGCATAGTTAATAGGAGAAGCCTACGTCCAGCAGTCGACTATCAGACTGATGATGATGATGATGATGAGGACGATAGGTATATTCTATGCTACGAAGTTTCCCATATCTAGATATTGTGACAAAATAATGTAGAGAATTGCGGAGGGCGCGACTGAGTTTTAACAGGCAACATTTATTTTACCATCTAAATGATATTGATACTTGCGTAATTATATGAATTAATTTAGTTTCACGCAAAAACGTCTGTGAACAAAAATTACCATTATATGATTGAAAGAAAAATTATAACAAATGTCAAAAATCTATAAATTTAAAATAAATGTATATATTTATTAAGATTAATATTTATCAACAGAAAATAAAAGAAAATAGAACATAAATATAGTCCGAGAAATATAAATTGAACGTTTATTTTTACTATAATGTAGGTAGAAAGTTACCAATTTATATTTCACGAAGTATACTGTCATTATTTCTCAACAGTTATCTTATTTATAAACAAGTCAATATCACTCGTGTCATTTTTAACTCATTCATTTTTTTCCTTTTCATTTGTATTTGTTGCGGACGAAAACATTCAGGTTTTGCCATGCCCATCCATAAAACTGCACAAATATCATCTCACTCACTTAAAAAAGATGGCACAAAAATAAAAGAGCCGCATATTCTAGAACTTTAAGACGACGGCTATCAGGGAAAAATATAATATTCATACCTTCAGAAAACTTTACATAGCCAATTGCACGTCCGTTGGTATTCAAAGATGTATTTCAGAAAACAGTTAAAAGTGTCAGCAAATTTGACATATCACATAATATTAAATGTGAATTCTTTAAACTACCCGCGAGTTCACTAGCTGGCGATCAGCTGTGATACACGCTTGAGGTTAGGTACTCATAAACATATATCACATTCATTTTGTAAAATGTCTAAGGTATATAAAAGTATTGGTTGCGCTATAGAATATGTCAATGTACCACTACTACGTAAACAGTTATGTTCAGTTCAAATAAGGGCCAAACACACAGAAATGATCGTCTACTGTAAGCCATAATGACAGAGAGGGAAAACTACAATACGCTACAATGCGTTAGCGATTGGCAACTTGGCTAAGCATCCTGATGTTGTCAGGCGTTAAAATTGTATTTTGTTCCTAATTGTGAAGAATAAGCTTATAATATGATACATGTTACTAGTTACTAGGTAAGAATTTAACCTTTTTACCGCCACGTCAAATACAAAAGCTGTCACTCAGACACCACGTCAAAAAAATGTCAAATCTGAATTTGAGCTTTACTCACGTGCGTGTAGGTTTATACTGCTCTGTGAACCAGGACTTATATATCGGTCCTTGGCGGTGAAACTACGGTGCCAATATATCGGTCGTTGGCGTCCAAAAGGTTAACACTCCTATCATTAAAACCCTCAGTATCAGCGTCGGGTTTTAATAGACACTTGTGTGCAATATTTCACTTACCTCCCACGTAAAACAAACAACAGATTTTATAGTACATTGTACATCAAGGGAGGTAAGTACGGAATTGCCAACGAGAGTGTTAGAAGCCCGACGCCGTAGGCGGAGGGCTTTCAATGACTCGAGTTAGTATTCCGCTTACCAACCGCGATGCATACAATGTTTTTCATCACACTTGTGGACAAAAAAATAAGTTTTAAGGCAAAATATTATTCTATTACGTACAGACATTTCTATTACTCCCTAGGGAATTTCACTTTTCTATTACTCCCGCTGGGCATGAAAGCAATGGCGCGCTTAGACAGCAAGTGTGATGAAAAGAATGTTATTATTTTTACAGGAAGACAGAGTCGGACCTGACAATGCCAAATTGGTAAGTTTTTATCGGGTTATCGAATTTAATTTAATTTAATTTTTATATTTTAATTTTAAAGTTATAGGTTTACGTTGACATTTTTAAATTTTTTTTTATTATTATTGAATTATTGTACACATTTTAAAATTTACATAATATTATTAAAAATTAACATTAATTTAGTTATAATTTTAAACCGCATGGCTTCCTCATATGTTTGTACGTCTGCAATGTCTGCATGCAGGCTGAATACACTGGATAAAATTATTGTAACAACTGAATAACTGTATTCTGAACAAATAAATTCTTTGACTTTGCTTATTATTCTTCCATAGCCGCATTGCAGTAACCACACAGTATATTACACTCCATTTCAAATACCATAGCCCGATGCCACTTCAAAGTTTTATGTAGCATCGGGCCATGGTATTTGAAATGGAGTATACTATAATAAGTATCAGCAGTGTTTTTTTTAAAGTGTGACAGTATGGATGAAATCGGAAACTATAGAAGAAACGAGGACGCTGTCTAATGAGACATTAGGTATTTTTTGAGAAAACAATTTTGGCATAATCAGAATTTTGAAAATAAGAAAACCATTTCACTTGTTTTTTCATATGATTTTCATAAATTTTACTAACTTTTGCTGTTCAACTTTTTTTCATCCGATACAATAAAATTGTCTGCGCATGAAATATATAAAAAAATCAACATTATTCATTTCTAGGAACAACTCACACTTGACCATAATTTTCACTATGCCAAAATTGTTTCATCCAAAAAATATCTAATATCTCCTTACACAGCTTCCCTATATCCTCTATAGTTTCCAATTTCCCCGTACTGTTCCACTTAAAAAAACATCCTGTATACATTACCTCTAGTGGCTAATCATTCGCCCCACTGTATAAGTTTTCGAGTGTGAGAAATGAAAAATAATTAATATTTACTGATATTCTTATTTTATTTCAGCTGGTACGTAATTTCACATACTGTTTACTAATTTAAGTATGTTATGAATTACCTATGACCTCTGAAGTTATCGCTAGTTAGAATACTATTGGGATACCTTCCTAACAATACAAACATACAACGGAAGGGATTTCTTCTCAGGTCAGAGGTGTAGGGATAGAACCGGCGTAGGCTATTTATTTGGTTTCTTGTCTCTATTTTGAAAATAGGTACTTGAATAACTAGCTCAATTTGCAAATTTAGTATGTACAATTGTACATGTACCCTTAAAATCTGTGGTTTAGTATATTTTCTTTGTGGGTAGTTATGTGCTTATCTTTCTTATTTTGGTGGAGGTAGATCTATCAAATTTCCTTGTCAGTCATCCGCAGACCACGAACCAATTTAATTAATATACGCGACGCGAGTTTATCCGTTTCTATAGTTTTATTTCATTAGTTAGAATAGTAGGTATTAATTATGTACATTAATTTATAAAATTGTATTTTTTAGCTCTCCCGAGTGGTGATGCAGGTAAAACACTGTTTATTACGAAAAAATATTATTATTTTATTGATCTTTAAAATACCAAGTAAAATAACAAATAAAATTCAATGTTACAGCACGTAAACCAAATTACTCTGCAGGTGACGTAGTTCTTTGACTGTATTCGATGAAATTAATAATACACATATTTTTATATTTATTTATTTTCTATACACAAATGCCTTTAAATACCTTATGATACATTGATTCCTAATTTCACGGTTATCACTCATGTTTTAACGGCACACGTCGCTTAGTCAAAATTCCTTTAATTTCTATTCTATCTCAAAACTTTTGTCAACTTGAAATTAGAACATTGTCACACTGACTTAGTCCAGATTTAAATACCTGGAAAATATAATATTGGACCCATTAATATTGGGATAGTGAACTGTCCATCTAATTTTAATTTACTATCATCTCAAACAATTAAAACTAAGGTATGTCTGTCAACTAATTGGAAGATTATGCCATTTCGGAACCATGTCAAAGTAACGTTAAAAAGCAAAATCTAAGAAACCTTTTACCGTAAACCCACCTAACTATACAAGTAGTTCAAACGTTTTTCATAATAACTTTTTTTATTAGCCTGCTTTTGTGTGTCCCACTGCTGGGCAAAGGCCTCCCCTCTCGTTTTCCATTCCGTCCTATTGTTGGCAAGTTCCCACCATTCACCGCAGAACGCGTCCAAGTCGTCCCGCCATCTCCTTTTCGGTCTGCCTCTGCTCGGTTGGCTATAAATAATGTATGTACGAAATATCATTTGATATTTACAAATGCTTTACGTTGAAGGAAAACATCGTGAGGAAACCTGCATACACCTGCGAAGAAATTCAAGGGTGCATGTGTACTATACAACAAGTACTGGGCCGGCGTTGGGATCACGCAAAATAGGCACGTTTGGTGTCAAATTGCGGAAAAAATGCCCAGAAAACAACAACAGTTCAAACGCTCAATGGTCGAAATACCTTCCATTAGATGTGATTAAATAAATAAATAAATAAATATCTGGGGACATCTTACACAAATCGACTTAGTCCCACGGTAAGCTCAATTAAGGCTTGTGATGGGGGTGCCAAGCGACTATATATATAATAGATAAATACATATAGATACTTAAATACATAGACTGCCATGACCAAGGAACAAATATTTGTGATACATAAATACACAAATAATGCCCTCGCCGGGATTCGAATTAGAACCCGGAACCTCCAGCTTCGTAGGCAGGGTCACTACCAACTAGGCTACGGAGGCTGATAAATATGATTTTTATATTAATCGTGGAATTCGTAGGCCTCATTAATAATCAGAGATCGGACAAATGTGCGTCATTTTTCGCAATAATATGGACATGACTTCAAAGTTGGTTAAATGATAACTAAACGAATAATTTCTTGAAATTATTATTGATGGTTCGGATTAAAATCGGAGGATCGGTTAAAACCCTTTAACGGGCAAGGCTCAAAAAAACTCAACTCAACGCCATCATGCAGTACAAAAAAAAAGTGTATAATATGTTTTCTCAAAAACGACCTACAACACTATATTTTTGTATTTTTTCTTATAGGTGATTATTTAGAAAGGTTTTAATTGTTACCGGTGTCTAATAGGTAATTTTATAAAAAAATCAAATGATTAATTATTCAATCAACTTTGGAGTCATGTCCATATTATTGCGAACAATGACGCACATTTTTTCCGATCCCTGTTAATAATAAAAAATATTTGGACAAAGCCAATAAGAAGATAGGGTCTGATGTTTATTTAAAAGTTGAAACTGTGGACCATAACTGCAGTATTGGACCAGAGTTGGGTGGTTTTACGATACTAGTCTAGTTTCCACTTTGATATGCTTCTAGCCGTATCTGGCCGTGTGGTGACGGCAGTAATAATACATTTGTCACCAGTCCAACTCCTTACGGGTGTCCTACGGGTGTCGTAAGAGTCGACTAAGGGACTGAAGTGTGGCAGCAGCGTCATCATAGTGGACACATTACTACGATCGCCAATCCGCTTGCCCAGCGTGGCGATTATGGGCATTCACCTCCTGATGCGTCTATACATACGCATAGTTAACAGGAGAGGCCTACGTCCAGCAGTGGACTATCGTAGGCTGATGATGTCATGCTTCTAGAGTGGTCTAGAACTCCAATTGGTTGAGTGCATCCTTCCTACATTGAACATTTACTTCTTTAATTTTTCGCAATAAAATCAGAAGCCCCATATTTTTCAAACATTTTGATTTGATTAAAATTATGTTTCCAGCAAGCAAAAAAATTGGCCATGGACAATAAGGTAATATTATAATTTATAAATCTTTATTATTTATATACCTAAAAAAATGGTTTACTCCGAATTGATTCATGATAAAATATCAATTTATTTTACTTTGTTTTAGGGGGTCGACGATGATGATGTTGACCCGGTTGATGAAGTAAGACCCGTTTTTTTTTTCAGGAATTGTAACAAACATTATAATAATTTCCTTAACCACTCAATTGCTTTTGGTAGCTTTTTTATTTCCCTCGTATGTAGGTATGGCCATCTTAAACATCTTGGCTGTACAAAAATACGCACCATTTGTAAACCATTCTACGAATTGGCCATGAGGAAAGGGAAAATTTTTAACAGCATAATCCTGAGGCTAAAATAAGCAAGAAATGTTACAAGAATTTTGGTATGCTGTCAAAGTAACTGTCTTGCTAACACATAAAGTTTAGTTTCGTTGTTAATTAGTAGATATACTGGCGTGTAGTGTATGTCACAATTTGATGCGAGAGGGAAGGCGTTGAAAAGGTTAATATATTCTACGGTTACCGCGATGATTACGACTCATGAAATACAACTATAAAAACTGATAAACTCGTGTATTAATATTAAAGTCGCCCGCAGACCACAAACCCTGTAAAATGTTCAAAACGTCGGGATAAAGTTAAAAATGAACATACGCGAGTTTTTCCATTTTTATTGTTTTATTTCATTATATACTCTTTTTTATGTGACGAAGGTAGATAACTGAGCTATCAGCACACCTGATGGAAAGCGGGAACTGAGGCCCATGGACATAGCCATAAAAAAATCGCCTATGCGCTGCCCACTCTGAGGACATAGATGGATTGCCTCTATCTATGCCAGTAATTCCACTATCTTACCCCCCAAACCGAAACACAGCAGTGCAAACACTTAGCGGCAGGTTAACGGGTAAGACGGTGGTAGCTATCCGGGCAGACCTTCACGAGGTCCTACCACCAGCAAAAACATTCTCTTCACAAAACAGGACGATGACGCACGCGATGACCTGACCGCTGATGACGCACCGCCCAGCGTACTCCACGGTGACGCAGGCAGTCGTGATCGCAAGAAACTGTGCATTTTCTCGCCAGTGCGCGAATACTGCATCACTCAAGAAAAGAAGCCGTGAGTAGCATGGGCATCAACGATGCATAGGTAAGAGGTAAGGGTCTTCACATCATCGACCTTTTTGATCCACTGCCTGATATAGATGAGTTTTTCTCTTTTAGGCACACCCAATTATTATATGTATACCGTTAATTTTGGTCATGTGTGTAACGACAAAACGAACTCTACGATGATGTCACTACTGCTCATCATAAACGAGTAGGTAGTCAGTGACACTTCAATCCCTTAGTCGACTTGCACGACACCCACGGGAAGAGTTGGGCTGGGGACAAATTATATAATAGTGGTAATTAAATAATCACCTATATTTAAGGTGCAACAAATATAGTATAATCATAAAAGCGTATGATAAAGCATATTAAATATCGGATTTTTAATTTTTTATATAACATCTCAACGGTTAAACTCACGTTTATTCGGTATGGTTACCGTCTGTCGTGCCTGGTGAAACAAATCCTCAGTCGGACGGGCGTGGCATTATGGCCTGGCATTGGTCTAAGGCGACCAGCGGGGCGAAAAACCATACGTGCGAGAGGTTCCGATATCGGCCTTTCGCTCCAACTTATGGATTTGCTTGCCGCCAGTCGCATACCAATGTCGTGGCCAGGCCATTAGTGCCGATTCCGTTTTATCCCAATGATCCTGACGGGCAGCGCTCGATAACGGATACCTAAATAGGTCGCGTTTTATAAAGTTACATTTTACAATTCCGCTGTTTGCCTCTCTAATGCACGCACATATTAGCTAGAGAGAGAGGCAAACAGCAAAATTGTAACTTTATAAAACGCGACCCTAAGCTCTCCCAAACTAGTCCTAAGTGTCTGGTGATAGTTTCAGTTCGATTATAAAAAAATTTGATCCTCTTAAAATATTGTTTCAGCTCGTAACGGAAACATCTACATTTCACAACACGATTTGCGAATCCTGCCTAGTGATGTATAATAAAACACAAATTATATTATTTGTGCGAATGTTGAATTTTATTTTGAACCGCTTCATCTAACCCTTATAGACACATACATCATCAGCCTAATTCAGTCCACTGCTGGACATAGACCTCTTCTATTTATTATGCAGGCATTGGGAGGTAACGCTAATAATCGCCACGCTGAGCAAGCTGATTGGCAATCGCAGTAATATGCCCATTATACACTGAAAAAAATATTTAACTGAACTACTTTGGCTATTTCATCATTAACCATAATTCGGTATGGCGTTACTAAAGTTAATTTCTATTAACAAACAGGTTTGCGTATTAAAAACCAAACGGATAATGTTATTCTAAGTTGGGCTATTCGTAAATAAATGCTTGTATACGTCTTACATTAAAACAGTAAACAAATTCAAGTGTTCACATGTAAATAAACCGCTTGGTCTAATTTAAGAGTAAGCATTGATAATATGCAACAAAAACCAAGTCCTAGCTTCTAACAAAGACGATGTTATTATCCATAACATAAAATTGTTTAGATTTAACTCAACAATCATTTGCTATTTTAATACATATTTTTGTTACATATAACCCGTTTTGTCTAGTAGAGTAAAACCAAATACGGGTTTGCTACTCTAGCAGACCATTCGCTTTATCTAACCAAATAAAATACAATGTGTAACCAAACGTACTTCATTATATAGACAATACTTAGCACAGAAATAACCAAACGTTTTTTTTTGCGAAGCGTGTTGAAGTTTACATAAGGACATTTCAAACCATGTCATATCTTTGTGAACCAAATAATTTTAATTTATTCATTTTCCTTGTAATCAAAGAGACTCTGAAGCTAATGTATCAAGCAAAATAATGGAATTACTCGTAAAATAATTTAGAAAAATAAATTGGTTTACAAAGATACTCTGTGCAATGGAAACTCATAAAGTGATGCAAAAAGTACTCTTGCTCGCGATTGTATTATTGATTGATTGATTATTTTGATTACTATACCGTTCTTATAAATGACTATGAATGTTTCTATTATTACAATTAATAAAGTTAATTAAAATAAATGTTTCTTTTTTTGCTCGTTTAGTATTACTTCTTTTTGGGTAATCATCGATGTGGCTTATACACCCTACTTGTAGTTAAATGAGTTGTAAATAGGGCTCACTGCCTGTATAAAATCCAGTACGTCTCATCACCCAGGGGATAAGAAAGGTGACGATGAGACGTACTGGATTTTATACAGGCAGTGAGCCCTATTTACAACTCATTTGATATTTGTCTGTATATGA
>JALPQI010012019.1:0-29937 GCA_025490895.1 Thaumatotibia leucotreta
AGCCCCGCGCAGCGGGCTTCGTCGACCTGATCCCAGGAGCCCAGGGTAGTTATGCGACAATTTTTTCGAAATAACGCCAGTGTCATCCCACAAAATGAAACTGCCATTAGGAAGTAGGTTAGGTTAGAACTGTGACCCCATAAAAATTAAACAATTTTATTCAATCATCGTATCTTTATTACAATATTTTATTATGTATAATCAACACAATAATAACAATAAAATCTATAGTTCAATGTAAATACAAGTTTGAACCTAAAGCACGCAAAAATTCCTCCTTTGTATATTTGTCTTTGTTAGACAATATCTCATTGATTCTATTTGTACGATTTACTGTTTTCTTCCTTTTTTTTGGTTCTGGTTCGCCATTGAGAACATTTTGTATGTCCATCGTTACTTTATGTAACTCATTCATTATTTCTGTACTGAAAAAATAAAAACCGGGATGGGATTTACCCATTAGTGTATTAATTCGATTGTGCCAAGCTTCGGCGAAGTTTTGTGTTCGTGGGAGGCCATCATTTTGAATATTAACAATACTCCAGAAGGAAGGATGGAAGCGCGGAGATTTATTACCAACACCAGAAATGTAGTATTCATCAAACCATGAAGCAATTGTTACACTTTCTGGTAAAATAGTTTTTACCCATTCCTTAAAATATTCGGAAATTTCACTGGGGCTCAAAAATGATAATGCCAGCAAAGACTTCATTTCCACAGCAAAATTTATATTTTCACCATATAATGCAGCCAGCCCATCGGTCTGTATTTTTCTAAAAATAATTTGTGCTAAATGAAAGTGACAACCGTTCAATTTTACGTCATTAAAACGTTGCCTGAAACATTGTATGGCTGCCAACTCAAAATCCATTATACAATTTTCCACTTTTAATATTAAATTATTGTCATATTCTAAGTTAATTACCCATACAAATCTGTCATGCAAAATTTCTAAGTTAATATTTGTTGTAAAATCTTCTAAGTCGATGGAGCTGATGAGAATTATGAACATGACAACAGATTCCCAATTCTACAGAATTCCAAATCTACAGAATTCCGATACTACAAATTCCCAATACTACAAAGTTCTCAATACTACAAATTCCCAATACTACAGATTACCAATACTACAAAATTCCAAATCTACAGACTCCCAATACTACAAATTCCCGATACTACAGATTCCCAATACTACAAATTCCCAATACTACAAATTCCCAATACTACAAATTCCCAATAATACAAATTCCCAATAATACAAATTCCCAATACTAAAAATTCCCAATACTACAAATTCCCAATACTACAAATTCTCAACCCAACAGATTCGAATAACACTGATTCCTAATATGCTATACTACAGATTTCTAATACTAAAGATTCCCCACTCTTCTCAATAGATTATCCATGAATATATATGAGCAGCAAAATATGTAAACATTTGCACTTTATTGTGAATGTCATAAAAGTGTACAATTTATTAAGCCTAAAAATACCTGATTTAATATAACAAAATAATTAGGAGTCTTCAAGGAGATATTCCAGAAATATTAAAAACCGGTTTCTAGCCCTGGGTCAGCCAAGAAAGTGGTCTACCACTTTTCGTCTGTATTACTTGACCAAATAGAGTCGATAAGCGGCAGACCAATTTTCTTATTGACTTTATCTAATAAAAACATTTGCCTAAACACTAAAAAAAAACCGGCAAAGAGCATGTCGGGCCATGCTCAATGTAGGGTTCAGTAGTTGTCTGACCATAACGGACACAAAGGGGAAATTACTTTTATATATTTTTTCTTATGTTGTTTTAAATTTGCTTTTGGCTGAATTGCCATGGCGTTGCTTTAGAAAAATGGTGGGAAACAGCGGGAGTAGGATAAAAAAAACCTTTGTTGTGCGTTTTGAGGATAGTTGGTAGCATCCAAAGTGGTCAAATAGTTAGGTACACCATATAAATTCTATTGTAATAAGCTAATAAATATAGAAATCAAGACAGCAGTAGTGTAATAACTTTTGTTCTGGCATTGATAAAAATTATTTACCTCTGTAGAAGTGTTGGAACAGATGGGATGATTAATTGCAAAATTATAGCTACATTTACATATTTTGAACTTGTATGTTCCTTTATGATAACGCCCCACGTTTTTATTTTAGTTTGGTAAACGTTTCCGATTAGGTAATGCTTAATCCACTGACATAGAGGCTAAACGTGGCTTTCAGCATCCGACTTGAGACGACTACATTGATAATAGTGTTCACGTGAGTAATCTACAGAAAGTAGCATGAACGGTTAATTACAACTAATTTTTATTTTCTAGTTTTTGGTGCAATAAAAACCGTTTAACTTAAAACATTTTTTACTTATTTTATTTTCAAGTTTTTAGTGCAATTATTAAGTTCATTTCCGATTACACCTACTTATTCTAGATCAAAAATGTTGGTTGTAATATGCAATACATTTTTATATTCTACACATTAAACAAGTCGAATTTGGAGACCATAAAATAAAAACTCATACTGTCAGTCAACCAACCGGAGGACCGCATATCTGACGGAAAGTCCGACGCGAACCGAGGGCCAAAAGGGTCAATCCATGCAGTCTATAAACCGGCCCGCCCTACGCGAACCACTCACGCTGTGAGTCTATCAGCCGGAGGGCCGCAGGCCCGACGACTCGCCCCTACGCGACCCCACTCACGCTGTCACTCTATCAGCTGGAGGGCCGCAGTAGACGGCTCACCCTGCGCGATCCACTCACGCTGTCAGTCTATAGGCAGGAGGGACACAGGCCCAACGGCTCGCCCTACGCGAACTACTCACTCTGTCAGTCTTTTAGGACGGAGGGCCGCAGGCCCGACGGCTCGCCCTACTCGAACCCGAAGGATGATGATGATGTACTTAATTATCTAAAGAACTTCTTTAAAATCAAGATATCGATAAAAGATAAACCTTGCGGTTATTGTGGGCAGTACTGCAGCATCAGGAGCGAGGAATCGGAAGTTAAGGTCAGGCTGTCTGTTAGTATTTGATTATGCCAAACATGCCATACTTTCATTTTCACGTGTCTAACACTCTCGGTTAAGGTAAGCAGCACGTCTGCAGCATCAGGATTTGAGGATACAAGAATACAAATATTATAATATTGCATTGTCATGGGGACTTGATAAGAGTTCCAAATTTTATTGATTTCGGTGCAGTAGAAGTGGTCGAAAAATCGATCACAAGATTTTAAGCATCGACGACAGGTTGATACGCGGTGAAGTTAATAAAAACCGTTTTTTTATTATCAGCCTGGTTTAGTGTCCCACTGCTGGGCAAAGGCCTCCCCTCTTTTCCTCCATTCAGCCCGGTCGTCACATTTCTCCCGCCAATTCGGATAAAACGCGTCCAGGTCGTCCCCGCCATCTCCTTCTCGGTCTGCCAATGCCCCGGCCAGCACCATCGAAGGTTTCCCGTGGGTCCCAGTCTGAAACCATTTTGGCCCACTTTGCTGGGTGCATATGGCAAACATGCCCGGCCCAGTCCCAAAAACTGTTTAATAATTCAAAACAGAAAGTTTGTTAAAATGTGATTAGCAATCTGTGGACTTGAAAATCTGTAGAATTGGGAATATGTAGACATGGAAATCTGTACAGTAAAGAATGTGTTGACATGAAAATCTGTAGAATTGGGAATATGTAGACATAGAAACTTGTACAATTGGAATTATGTAGACATGGAAATCTGTAAAATTGGGAAACTGTACACTTAGAAATGTGTAGACATGGAATTCTGTAGAATTGGGAATATGTAGACATAGAATTCTGTAAAATTGGGAATCTGTACACTTGGCAATGTGTTGACATGGAATTCTGTAAAAGAAATCTGTAGAATTGGGAACAATTCGCTGATGATGATGAAAAATTTCTAAGTCCAAATACACCGTATAATTCTTCTAAGTAAATGTCCTCTTGCATATAAAGCTCAAATTTCCGAAGAACAAAAGCACAAATTTAATAACTGTTCACAGAGTTGAAACTTGCTTGACACAAAACTTTAAAAGTACTCACAGTTCGATCCTCACTCACTCTGATGCCAGTATACCACTTCCTGATGATTGTAACTTCACACTTCGCCGAATCCTTTGATGGTCACTGCTTGATTCTTGCTCGTCGTCAATAGATGGCGCTGTTCTTGAATAGCCGTTGATCACCGCTATTGACGTTGTACTCGTGTTGCCACCTCTCGCCACCAGATGGCGCTAGCAACATCAGTTGACTGCAAAAAAATCTTTCCGGCTTCTACGAACAGCGATCCACTGCTACTTCGCACGGGGTGAAGTTACATGAACTACCAAAAACGCCAATTCCAACTGGCCTCCGGCTCGAATGGACCATGTACAAAACTGCACCAAAGTCTCGAGGGGAGCGAGGAATAAAACACCGAAATAAGTAATTTACTGATGTATATTAATCCTCCACACAAATTCTCACAAATAATATAAAATACCGATAGTGTCTCTTCATTCAGGCAAACAAGCGTTAGCTAGTTTTTGGATGGTACAGCGCCATCTAGCGACTACTTTGGAACTATCAATATTATCGACTTAAATCTAACGTTTGAACAATACGAGTCAAAAATACGATATACTCTTGGGTCGTCTCATTCGTTTTTCGTCACGTTCCTAAATTTGTCCGATTCTTCTTTCGTCACCCATTCTTCATTCGTCAAGTTAGTCTGCAGTCATTGTCGTCTTTAATCATAATAAGTTGTTGACCTTTTTCTTATTCCGACTCAATCGTTTTTTGTCATTTCGTATTTGGTCATATTCTAAGTTGGTACCGACTTAAGACTATGAAAATATATGAAAAACATAGATTTAACAGAGAACATACCGAAAGAAAATTATGACGAGTTACGAACGAGACGCGGATTAAGATAAAGATGAACAACAAATTTGACCGAAGATGAGAAAGTCCATCGACGATCGTGACGAATAAAGAATGGGTGACGAAAGCAGAATTGGACAAATTTAGGAACGTGTCGAAAAACGAACGAGACGACCCAAGAGTACCTATACCAAAAATACATTGTTCCACAAATATATAGCCAATTGCTTGAAATGACTTTCCAGGTGCTAGGCTTCGTGGTGGGCCCGGCGCTGCAGGCGGCGGCGGCGCCGCTGGGCGCGGGCGCGCCGTACGCGCCGCCCGGCGAGCTCGACCTGCGCCCGCGCCTCGACATGTACACGGCGCCGGCCTGGCTCAACGCCGCGCTCGGCCTGCTCAACCTGCTGCTGCTGCTGCCCTGCTGCTTCAAGGAGAGGAAGATAGCTGCGAGGGAGGCTATGCTAGCGCATGGGAAGGGATCAGGTGGGTTGTTGTTTGGAATGTGCACATAGTGTGTGCCTGGCGCTACGCTTGGCCTGCTCAACTAGCTGCCACTGCTTGGAAAGAGAAGAAGAGGAAGAGAGGCTGCGAGGAAGGCTACGCTGGCTATATGCTTGGTGCTGCACTTGGCATTATCAACTTGCTGCTACTGTTTGGAAGCAGAAAGATTGGTTGCGAGGTAGGGAGGTTACCTCAGGGGAAGGGATCAGGTACCTACATAGTTTTCCAGAAAATATCCTGCTAATATTTTCTCTGAATTACCTTACCTACTAAGTACCTGGCAAGGCCGCACAGCTTGCAGAAGACGAAATAACAGCCATGTAAAATTACATGCGACGTTTCGAGCAGCATTGAATGGCATTAAATCGATGTAGGCACTTAATATCTACCTACTTACATTCATGAAACCTCAACTTTGGTAACATACACACACGTCGTGAAATGTCTTGCGATTTAAGCATTAGATTACGTGAAATGATTATCGCAACGTGTGTCATGGCGACCCTGCCATTGTCAGTGCGATTATCGAAGTGCTTTGTGCGTGGTCGACAGAAGCGGAAGCGCTGTCAGCGCTGCGGCCGGACCGCGTGAGCAGCTGGACGCTGGTGATGGCGTTCTTCGTGCTGAACTTCAGCTTCGTGCTGCTGGAGACGCTGGCCACGCCGCTGACCATGGACCAGTTTGCGTGGAGCAAGGCGCAGGCGCTGCAGTACATGGGCGCGCTCATGTCCGCCGGCGCCGTGCTCGCCTGCGCCACCTTCGTGCTCATCGGCCCGCTCACCAAGCTCTTCCAGGAGCGGTTAGTCTCTATTTCAATTATTTATTGCCAATGTTATGTAGGTGTCTGTAATCACGTAATCAGGGCGCCTAATCAAGATGCCAATAATCCATCAAAATGCCAATAGAAAACAGACCATAGTTTTGCATAAAGCGACCAAAAATATAATATTTTTTGTCAATCCAACTTAAGCTTTAACACACTGAGTTCGGTCGCTATGAGTTCGGAGTTTAAATAATTCCATCGGACTCGGTCCCGACCGACCACAGATGCAGTAGAAGTGATATGTACCCGTCGATCCATTCCCAGCGCCATCCTGGTGTGGGGCGGCTTCCTGCCGGTGGGGCTGGCGTCGGTGCTGTGCGTGCCGTGGGGCCCGGGGCCGCCGCCGCTGGCGCCGCCGCTGGGCTGCCCCGCCGCGCGCCAGCCCTGGTGCGCCGGCTCGCGCGCGCTCACGCTGCCGCAGTTCCTGCTCGGCTACACCGCCGTGTCCGTGGGCTACCCCGTCGGCGTCACGCTCGTGCAGACCGTGTTCTCGAAGGTGCTCGGGCCGCGGCCGCAGGGCGTGTGGCAGGGCGTGCTGACGGGCGCGGGCTGCGTGGCGCGCGCGCTGGGCCCGGCGTGCGTCACGCTGCTGTACGCGCGCCGAGGGCCCGACGCCGCCTTCGGCTTCACCGCCACGCTCACCTTCGCCGCTCTGCTGGTGCTGCGGCTCATGTACTCGCGGCTGCGGCCCGCCGCGCCGGCCGGTGTGTCGCTGCGGGCGCGAGGGGGGGAGGACCCCGAGTCGTGACGCGGCTACTCCGCCACTTTACTGACTCGCGGATCGCAGGCGAATGTCCCGCTGCGGTCGCTCCGGGATCCAGACTCGTGACTCCGACACCGTCGCGCTCACCTCCGCCGCTTTATTGCTCTACGTGCGAACACAGCCAGTCACGCCGGCGTGTTTCCCACTGCGGATGTTCAATAATAAGGACCCGGGTAGCGTAACCATTGGGTTTCGCTGACGCTAATAAATCTAGAGAAAAAAGTATCACAAAGAAAAACGCTACTGAACGTGAGCGTTAGTTCGGCTCAGTAGTGGTGAGTTTCAACTTCACCTCTTCTGTATTTCACTACGCTGGTCATTCGTTAAATCGTCCATTTACGAGTACATCGCTATCGCTCTTGGTTATGTTTACAAGCGAATAGTCAATCAAAGGTACGAAGTTCGCGGTACCCTGATACCTGGTGGTGTTGACCACGTAAATGGAAAGTGCCTCGTTCGTTAATTCAATGTTGTCAACAAGCCTGCCACCGGCGTTCCAGAAGGTAGAATCGAGCGAAATGGAAAGCGTTAGTGCATATCTACATAAACTTTGTGTCGTGTTGAAATACGTTGCTACGTTACCAATCCGTTTATTAGGTTTTGCACCTTTCTTTTATACAGGCCGAATCATACTATCGTTAGCTAGTTTGCGATAAGGATAGTGACATCTAGCGACAAATTTGGATAACAAACTAAACATATTCCCGCCTTTAATGACATGACGTCATTAAAATTAAAAGAAAAACTTAGATACATTTTGTCGCTATCACGCTCGCGAACTAGTTATCTGTAACATCTAATAAAGGACATAATTGGACGTAGTTACGCGAAAACGTTCCAACCCACATGAGTTTGACATATAAATGGATAACTTTTACATTTGACAGAAAGTTTAAATTTTAATGACAAACTCATGTGGGTTGGAACGTTTTCGCGTAACTACGTCCAATTTAGAAATAGAACGTTGCAACACTCCTGATGTGGTACGTATGCCATAGGTTCTTGTAAGTTGGTCTTTTCCAGGGTACTTCTTAATGATTCGTCCCATAGGCCAACGACCAGGAGGAAGCCTTTGATCCTTTATTAAAACCAGATCTCCTTCTTGGAATTCTCGTAAAGACTGTTTCCATTTAGGGCTCTGTTGCATCTTAGTTAAATACTCCGATTGCCATCTATTCCAAAAATCTTGTACCATTCTGGTTGTCAATTGCCATCGATCGAGTCTGTTGATTTTTTCTACCTTCAAGTCTTCAGATGGTATGACAATTGTGGGTTCTCCTATAAGTAGATGACCAACTGTTAATGGTTCTACATCGTCTGGATGATCGCTGATGGGTGAAAGAGGACGAGAGTTGAGACAGGCTTCTATCTCTGCTAGTACAGTACTCAGCTCTTCAAAAGTCAGAGTAGTGTTTCCAACTATACGCTTCAAGTGGTATTTAGTCGACTTGACGCCTGCCTCCCACAATCCGCCGAAGTTAGGAGCGCCAGGAGGGATATATTTCCATTTTGTACCTTCTCTGTCTAGCATGGATATAAACTCGTCAGGTACGCTCGATTTTCCTTGGCTCCACATCTCTAACAACTCTTTTTCAGCACCGATGAATGAGGTTCCATGATCGCTCCACATTTCTGCCACGTATCCTCGTCTTGACACGAATCTCTTAAATGCCGCTAAAAAGGCTTGTGTTGTCATATCACTTACGAGTTCTATATGCAGTGCTTTCGTACACATACACACAAATAAACATATGTAGGCTTTGTATGATTTTGCTCCTCTACCTTTGCTCATTCTGACATTGATCGGGCCAGCAAAATCTGTTCCAGTGATTAGGAAGGGTCTACATGGTTTAATTCTTGACTCGGGTAAGTCTCCCATCTTCTGTTCTCTATTTTTCGCATTTTGCCTTATACAAGTAACGCACTCCCGCACAAAACGTTTAACTCTGTTCGCTGCGTTTATTAACCAATATTTGCCTCGCAAATATGTAATCATCATCTGTGGAGGACCGTGCAGTGTCTTAGCGTGAGCTTCTCTTAATATCAGCGGTAACAGTACGTTATTCTTTGAAGTGATGATCGGGTGTTTGCGTACAAATTCCATATCGGCGTGCTTCAATCGACCACCAACTCTCAGAATCTTCTTCTCGTCAAGGAAAGGTGATAAAGCTAATAGGTTACTTTTAGTGTTTAAGTTTTTATTTCTTTTCAGATCTTCAATCTCTTCCGAAAATTCTAACTCTTGTGACATTCTCAAACATATCGTGAACGCATCTCTTCGTTCTTCGTTAGTCAGGTAAGTTTATTCTGCCTTTTTCTAGAACTCGAAGCCAGCGTCTACAGTATGCAACGACTCGGATAAGTTTCTCTAGCGACGAAAACTTGTTCAATAAGGTAAGTTGTTCTTTATTCTCATTTGCTGGATTTGTTACTAAAACTGTTACTATATTCTTCCTCTTTTCTAATGCAGTGTTTAATGGTGTTCCTTTTTCTAATCTCAGTTCTTTTTCTTTCAGCATTTCAGGTCCATTCCACCATATCTCCGTGGTCATAAGTTTGGACGGCATCACTCCTCTTGAAGCAGGATCTGCAGGATTCTGCTTCGTGTTTATGTAGAACCAGTGATTTGCGTCGAGTATTTCAGTAATCTCTACGACTCTATTCTTCACAAACGGTTTCCACTTCATCGGATCTCCATGAATCCAAGCTAATGTCACTTGACTGTCTGAATAGGCGTAAACATTCTCTAAGTGCACATCTAGTGTTTCAGATACTTGTTTCAGAAGTTTACTCAGTAATGTAGCAGCCAGAAGTTCCAAACGTGGTAGTGAAACTGTCTTAATAGGTGAAACCTTTGTTTTTGCAGTCACGAGAGATACATTGACCTCTTCATCTTCATCTATAACCCTTGCATATATGACTGCTGCGTAAGCTGATGCTGAAGCGTCTGCAAACCCATGAAGTTCTCGTAGTATGCATCCATCTATCTAAACTGATATCTTTTAAGGCTGGCAGTTCTCTCTTGTACTGTAGCCACTCTTTCTGTAGTTCTTTTGGTAATTCTTATAAGATGCCATAAGATGCCTTTTTTCCATAAAGTTTGCATCAAGATCTTTGCTAGTATGACGCTGGGTGCGATCCATCCCATTGGGTCGAATATTGATGCGATCTCAGATAAAACGCTTCTTTTGGTTATGGGTATGTCTTCGTGATCTTTGATGTGATTAGGTATGAATAACTTGTCTTTCTTTACTTCCCATGTTATACCTAAAGTTTTTACGCTCTCTTTACGTTTAATCTCAACTGTCTGTGCATCTTCTCATGCTTACCTAATGCTTTCATAAACTCTTCGCTATTTGAGCACCATTTCTTTAATGGAAATCCTCCGGAACTTAAAATTTTGGTAACTCGTTTCTGAATTTCTATAGCCTCTTCTTCCTCGTCTGTACCAGATAAGAGATCGTCCATATAAAAGTCACGTAGAATCATTTTCTGAGTTTCTGGGTAATCAGAACCTTCATCTTTTGCTGTTTGTCTCAGTGTTTTTATTGCGAGATATGGCGCGCAGGAGGTTCCGAATGTAACTGTCAAAAGTTTGAAGTCTTCAACAGGATCTTTTGGGTCAGGTCTCCATACGATTCTCTGATAGTTTGTGTGCTCATCTCTTATTCTTATCTGTCTGTACATTTTTTCTACGTCGGCTATAAAGGCTATCTTGTATGTTCTCCATCTGATGAGTATAGCTCGAAGGTCTTCTAATAGTGGGGGTCCGATTAGCAACTCGTCATTCAAGGATACCCCGTTACTTCCCTTACATGAAGCATCGTATACCACTCTCACTTTGCTGGTTTCTCTTTCCATCTTGATTACAGCGTGGTGGGGGAGCCACACGCCCTCTTCTTTATCTTTGTTATCTATCTTCTTCATGTGATTTAGTGTTAGGTACTCTTGTAAAACTTTGTTGTATTCTTGTAATAGATGTGGCTCTCTCTTAAGTCTGTTCTCTGTAGACTTCCAGCGATTCAGTGCAATCTCTCGGCTGTTAGATGGTAGAACTGGTGGCTTGTGTCTCATTGGCAGATCTACTATGTAACGTCCGTCTTCGTCTCTAGTGGTAGTTTTCTCATATATCTCTTCTACTTTGATCTCTTCTGCTGTTAGCTTGTGTTTCTCTTAATCTATTGTCTCTATCTCCCAAAATTTCTTTAGCATGTGATTTAACTCGATATTTAAATGCATGCTAACGAATGTTGTCTTTTCTTGATCTTGTTCTGTGCAAACTTTGATCTTTCCCGAAATTATCCAACCCAGGTGTGTTTGTAAGGCAATGGGAGAGCCTGGAACGCCCCTAATGAGGCCAGGCTGTAACATCTCGTTGTAAACTTCTACTCCCAATAGGACATCTATAGAACCTGGTTTATAGTAAGTCGGATCAGCTAGTTGTAAGTCTCTCAGGTGTACCCAATTCTCAAAAATAAGTTTCTCTGATGGCATGATGTTTGTGACTCTCTTTACTATGTAGGTAGTTATTCTCATTTTCTTCTCAGGGTTAAGTCGTGATGAAATTTGTATATCTGCCTCAAATCTGATGGCTGTTTTCATCTCGCCAAGACCAGTAACGTTTCCGTTCACATACTTCCTCTTAATACCCATAGTTTGAGCTGCGGACTCAGTTAGGAACGATTCTTCAGAACAAGGATCTAATAACGCTCTTAATTGAAATTCTCTTCCTTGGTCGTTCATCACGTTAATCTGAGCTGTAGACAACAATGCCGTTTCCCGTAGTAAGATGGGTTACTATCTCTTTCTTGCTTCTCGTATCTTGCTTAGAATCATGTTTTGTTTCTCTCTCTCGCTTAGGTTCTTTGCATTCTCTCTCTCATGTATTTTCTTCTCTGTGCTCTTTCTCTATGGATTGGTACGTATTGTTGTGCAACAGTGTATGATGTCTTCTTCCGCACTTTTGACATGAAAACTTGCTCTTACAGAATCTGACAGCATGACCAGGGATGAAACAGTTAAAGCAGAGTTGATTATTCTGGATAAACTCTGTTTTCTTCTCTAGTGACAGCTCTTGAAACTCTTTGCATTGACTTAACGGATGGTTCAGCTTGCAAAATCCGCACTTGATGACTGGTGACACGTGAAATGACTTTGGCTCGACAGTGAAGATGGTTTCTCTCTGGACGCTTCGGTTGGTACTCTTGTGCATGTTCATAGTTTGGTTAGGTTGCATTATCATCTCTAAAACTCGGAATCTCTTCTCTAGGAACTTCTTGAACATGGACATGGTTGGCAACTCGGTAAGGTTCAGATCACTCGCTTCCTCTTCCCACTCTTTATGCGTATCGGCGTCTAACTTGTCAACAATGAGGTGAATGATTATAGTATCCCATGAACTCGTGTTGATACCTTGTACTTTCAGCTTGTTAAAGCACTCCATAGTAGTATCTAATGTCTCTCGAATAGCTTTAGCAGTGCCGGTTTGAATTTTCTTTTGATTCATCAACTTGTTTAGGATTGAATTTACAATGACTCTTTTATTATTGTACCTGTTTTGTAGTGTGAGCCATGCTAATTCATAGTTAGTGTCAGTGACAGCTAGATGATCCAACAGTTGGGCAGGTTCACCAGACAAATAGCTTTTCAAATAATGCATCTTCTGAACGCTGCTCAAGTTTGCTTTGTTATGGATGAGTGAAGTAAACATGTCGTAGAACGAAGTCCAATTTTGATAGTTACCCTTAAATTTCGCTATATCTATCTTTGGGAGCTTCACGTCATCACTGGTGCTTGGTGTTGGATTTATGCTCATTCTGCTCGTACTCGGTGTAGAACCTTCTAGCATATCTGTCATCTCTGCCTTCAAGTCGATGAACGTATCTTCACACGCGGAATACACATCTTCTTTAAAATAATCAAAACTCACTTTATCTGCCGCCGTTGCTATTCTGACCAGGCTTCGGTTTTTCGTGGCGAACTGATTCCAATAATCTTCCAATGATTCTTTGCGTGTTTTGACATATCCTCTCGTTAGTCTTGTTTTCGGAGATTTCTTTAAATTTGATTGCGCTTTGAGTATCATGGCGCAAATATTCTCTTGCTCGGTAATTAATCCCCTCAATTCTTCACTCATTTTGAAAGATTATTCACAAAATTACGAAACAATTCCCAACGAAATCTTTGTATTTTTCTTTGACGTGAAAAAAATTTGACGTGTTCTGTTCTCTAAATTCGAAATTTTTTCCTAGTCTGCTAAATCCAATCTTGTAAATAGCACTGTTATGAAGCGGCGAATTTTCTGATTAAGCTCGTATGTTTTAGAATGATGTAAATATGTTTTATCTTCTCGAAATCTTTAATTGTAAATATGTAATTTTGATGACACTTTTGAAGGATGAGAACTGTCCGAAACGAAGAAAGGTATAAGTTCACTAATTGTTTGATGGAATTTAAACTCTGTACTATTGCACTTAAAGTTCACTGTTCTATAACACTGTCTATGTCGCTTATGTCAATTCACCTTCCAATTTCGAAGGACCACTTTGTTGAAATACGTTGCTACGTTACCAATCCGTTTATTAGGTTCCCACTCTTGTATATGTCGTGCGTTACTTTTAAACACTAAAAGTAACCTATTAGCTTTATCACCTTTCCTTGACGAGAAGAAGATTCTGAGAGTTGGTGGTCGATTGAAGCACGCCGATATGGAATTTGTACGCAAACACCCGATCATCATTTCAAAGAATAACGTACTGTTACCGCTGATATTAAGAGAAACTCACGCTAAGACACTGCACGGTCCTCCACAGATGATGATTACATATTTGCGAGGCAAATATTGGTTAATAAACGCAGCGAACAGAGTTAAACGTTTTGTGCGGGAGTGCGTTACTTGTATATGTATATGTCGCGACCCTCAGTCATTACGAGAAAGAAGAATTTGATTGTTTATGCAACTGCCAGCTAGTTATTCATGAAAAATGTTCATAATAATTTAAGTACGAACCAGATGTTACATATTTATGCCATATATTAGTTAAATTTACAGCTAGTTAAGTTATGTATTGAGATAAGTTGTTTAATATAAGTAGGAGAGGCAGGGTATGTCGGTACAGATTGTAAGCATAATATTTTTATATTTTTTGAGCGCGCCCTGCGGTGATGTGATAGATAGATAGATAGATAGATAGATCGTTTATTTGTACTAATTATACATTGTCAGCTTATACATTAGCTATAGTTTGTTGTAGTTGATAGCTAGCAGTTTGTTGTATGTAAGCCAGGTCTAGGATGTTTGACTGTCTGAATTCAGTCAGTCAAACATGTGGGAATATTTAAATGACATATACATAATTTGGTTATACAAACGATTAGAATTTGACATATAAATTACTTTGATTCAGATGTAGAGAACAATGGTATCTTTCGCTTTTCACGGAAACGTCGGAATTTATCTTTCCGGCTCAATTCGCCTAATATTACCTAATACTTAGTTAATTATGACAGCAATATGAATTCAGACGCTTCCGTAAAAAACTGATGGAAAAAGAGTCTGTATTTATTATACAGGGCGTCCCAAAGTTATGGGACATGAAGGGGAAGTACCTTAAATATCGTAGATAGTGTATTTTGCTAAGAAGACTTTATGTTATTTTGAAAATTTAGTAATTCTACATTAAATTTTTTTCAAAAAATTACTTGCTTCACCCGAACTCAACTACATTTTTTTTCGAATTTTGAACCAAACTTTTTTGGTTATTCTTTTAGTTTTAGATAATACGTTTCTTCAGATTTTTTTTTTATTTGTCTTTCGAATGGCATCATAAAATTACGAAAAAAAAAATTTTCGTATTAAAGTAGGTCGAACCTACTTTAATACGAAAATATTTTTTAGCCTAGAAAAACCATTTTTTTTTAATGCAGTAAATTTTTTTTTAATAAAATAAAGTGTTCTTTCAGGAAAATCCTATCTACGATATTTAAGGTACTTCCCCTTCATGTCCCATAACTTTGGGACGCCCTGTATATACTTATTTACTTCAATATTTATAACAAGCCTATTTCTATGTTGATGTGCGCAAAATGGATAGAGTTCTCCGTCGCCGCAGTGCGTTCGGCTATAAATCGTGATTGTCGGCATACCGCAGTTACTTACGAGTATCACTTCACGAATTTAAGATTTTCTATATTTGCGGTAGCCTCCAGGGGCTTATTTCTCGAAAACTTGTAACTTGTGATAAAACCGGTAGTCCTTATCTAATTACCTAATAGTGTTAAAAAGAGGCTTCCACGCCACGTGTATTACAAGTTAAAAGCCCTTGAGAGACGGGCCCCAGGACCTAGTACCTGCTATTTACATGTGACATTTTCAAACAAACATGATATGTTCTTATTGTCAGTTATAAAATGAATACTAGTTCTGATTGCATCTTTGCGCAGGTATTTAGTAATTGCCTTGTGAACAACCGGTAATAAGTAGCTCGTTTGAAAACGGCACATAGTTAATTTTTTATTGGAATACAAGTTTAGTATAACTTTAGTGTAAATGACTTGCCAGAAACGATATGTGATACAGTAGATATAATACATCGAATACTAGTGTTATAATATAATCGCAAAAACGTGTGGTAAACTCTGATTATAGATTAGTATTGTAATGTTGTATGACTACCTATAAATGGTAACTGTTGCGAGTACACTTGTAACAACAATAAACTTCAAATTAGGCAGATAGATTAATTAACCACATTGTTAAACGTAGAGTATAAGTAAAAACGGATGAACACTTTAGCTTTTTAGTTCAGTTGGAATTGTGGTCGACAAACGAATGATGAAGTATTGTTCCCGAACAGACTTGTTCAACTTGCGTGATACTGTTGACAATGGGATCTGTAGGATCGGTGATCGTCACTTTTGTCTGAGAGATTCCAGTGATGGACACTTTCTATTTTAATCCTAAGACACATGGGTGTAAACTGTTGTAAAATAAATGCATAACTTGGATTAGGTAATTTTAGAATTATAACTACTCTCACGAGACTCAAACATAAATTTAAATAATTATCAAACGGGTTACTCACGTAATTTAAGGCAATAATTGCTCAACATGTTTCGATCCATTTAGAGGATTCTCATCATAGAGTACCCGCGACCAACACGTACCTAATCCAAACATATTAAAATATAAAATATGTTTGGATTAGGAAGTTTCTTTGAAATAATAATTTATGTTCATCATTGGGTTTTGTTCATTACTGCCATTCTGTAAGACTTTGTTCACCTCAATTTACATACAAGCAATAGTATTTTGGGGTTTTGAATGTTAAGGTCCGGTACTCATTGGCAGAGTACTAGAAAGTATAGTGAGAGAGTAGGTACCTATGTAGAGAAGCACCTACTTATACTTACCTACAACTTCGGTGTACAATTTACTCCACGGACCAAAATATTGGGAGAATTGCTTACGTGATCTAGAATATTAAAAGTTGCAAGGATTATATTTGGATTTTGGACGTGTTTAATTATAGCTCAGAAATATAAACGTATTTTAATAAATGTTTACAAGAGACTCAAATAAAACATTGGGATAAGGCTAGGATGACGTATAATAAAGAGTTTTAATAAAATACCTTATTTTATTTGGACATAAAACCCATTTTAACAATGAAAAAAATAGGTATGTAAGTATACGTTACGTTACAGTATAAAATGAGTTGTATATAAGTATATTATGCTAACTAGGTTAGGAATAAGTACTTAATTCATAACTTATCACAGCATTATGTAGCTCTAATCCTTACGATACGGGTGCATTCCACGCCGAGAATGTCGGGTACGTGACACGTGACTCCGTTCTTTGCATACTTCTAAAAAATTAGGTATATTTTTTCAACTCTTCTGATCGGAATGTTCAATTTCCGTACGTAATATAGGTAATAGATTAAGTTATCGATTATGTTACTTTCCTCAAAGTCTAAATGAAAAGTACTTAGAGGGTTTAAATTCGGTGAAAGTGACTCATTGTTCCTCGAATGATTGACGCTCTCACTACGTTTGAGCGCCAGAAATATCTCGAGTGCAATATGTCACTTTCGACCCTTGGTTAACGACCTACTATTTTCGTGTTTTTTAGTTTAAAACTTGGTGTATATACCTATTGATAGCGAATTCTCACACTTTCCATATATTTCTAATAGACTAGCGGCCCATGCTGAAAAAAATATGGGTCATTTGAACCACCAGGTGACCTATCTGGAACGATATAAGAGCATAAAATAATAAGATTCAGCACTATGCCGTCACTTGTAAGCTGTCCAACTGACTCCTGGTGAGAATTTAAAAGTACAGGTAGAGTGAGTACATTTTGGTCATATATTTTTGTACGGCATTCTTACCACCGATAGATCCATGAAAAATAACAAGAAAACGCACAGTGCCGTACAAAAATTGTGCGCCACAAAGTCTGATTTTTTTCCGACATTCAACAGGGTTTTGGTCATTTGATTTTGTACGGCATCTGTGTCAATTCAAGTTCGTGTCTTCAAATTGCGTCCCAGGCGATGCAGCGTCCGTGAAGAGGACACTTCACCCACGCCTTAACAAAGCGTGGAAATCAACACGGGGAGTCACAGTCACCGGTGATAAGCTTGCGCTAATGGGCGTCATGTGCAGGCGCCAGGGGTGACTCTTGACGGTAGGATAGTCCATCGTGGCTAACTGATCAGTTACCGCCTGCCGAAGCTGGGCAGCCCCCGGCCAATAAGGTACTGGTCCGTCCCCCGATTTAAGCTTCTATAGGTGTGTGGAGCGGCAGGTGTGTCACAACTGCGGTAACAAATCGGGTTACCACAACACCTGTCAATACAAATATAAATAATATTAACCAGACTAGATTTAGGACCCTGGCTTTAACGAGATTCGCAACCTGGAATGTTAGGACTATGTTGCCACGTATTGAATCCTCGCAACAAGATGAAGTCGATAATCCGACGCTGAGGAAAACTGCTATTATAGACAGGGAGTTGTTGCGGCTTCGGGTTGATGTAGCCGCGTTACAAGAAACCCGTCTGGCTGATGAAGGCAGTCTGCGCGAAGATAACTATACCTTTTTCTGGAAAGGGAAGAGTTCCGATGAGAGGCGCGAGCATGGTGTTGCTTTTGCGGTTCGGAATTCTCTTCTTGGTTGCATAGAGCCTCCTACAGGAATATCGGAACGTATAATGATATTGAAGCTACAGACTGCTTCTGACTTTACTACAATCATCTCCGCATATGCTCCAACCTTGAAAGCTGAGGCTGAGGTCAAAGATAAATTTTACGATGATTTGCGCTCCTCTCTTGATAGTGTTCGCGTGTCTGATAAGGTCCTAATATTAGGTGACTTTAATGCCCGGATCGGGAGTAATGCCCATGATTGGCCAGAGGTCATGGGTCGGCATGGAGTTGGGAATTTAAATGACAATGGTCAGCGACTATTGGAGCTATGTGCGACTTATTCCCTTTGTATCACAGGCACGTATTTTAAAAACAAGCTTGCCCACAAAGTGTCATGGAAACATCCACGTTCGGGACATTGGCACCAACTTGACCACATAATTACACGAAAGAGGGACTTGCGTGATGTCCTAAACTCTCGTACATACCACAGTGCGATATGCGACACTGACCACTCCTTAATTATGGCTAAGACTCGCCTTTTGCCAAAAAAGATCCATTCGAGCAGAAAGGACTGCCGTAAGATTCATGTTAACACCAGGGCCATGTTAGACAAGGACTTGTATGCTCAGTTTTCTGCAGAAATCCAAGAGAAACTAACTGGAAATGTCATCAATAACATGGATACTATCGAAAAAGCATGGCAGCTACTAAAGAATGTGATAACCGAAACGGCCTTAAGTGTGTTTGGCATAAAAAATAAGGATGTCGTAGACTGGTTCTCAGAAAGTGAAGCCATCCTGTTGCCATTCATAGAGAAGAAGAGAGCATCTCACTTATGTCTGCTAAGTGATCCCGGAAGCAGCGCGAAGCAGGCGGCTTATAAGTCTGCAAAATCTGAATTTCAACGCATCAGTCGTCATTGCGCAAACAAGTTCTGGATCAATCTGTGCCAAAAAATTCAGCACTGCCGTGATACTGGTAATTTCAGAGGGATGTATGAAGGTATAAAGTGCGCCATAGGACCGACGAGCCGAAAGCGTGCCGCCATTAAAGATAGCGAAGGCCGCCCGATCACTAACAAAGCAGAACAGCTGGAAAGATGGGAGCAGCACTACGCTGGGTTGTATTCTGAACCTGTGAACATCTCGCCCGATGCTCTCCAAGACCTACCTCCTTTTGACGCCATGACTGCTCTTGATGACCCTCCATCGGGTGATGAGTTCCATTCTGCAATTGTTAGCCTGAAGTTACGCAAAAGCACTGGCAGTGACAACTTACCCGCAGAGCTCTTAAAACTTGGGTGTGTTGCATCTCCTCTGTACGCTCTGTTACTGCATTGTTGGGACGAGGCAACAGTTCCACGTGATATGAGAAATGCAAATATTGTCACTCTATACAAGGGCAAGGGGGACAGAGGTGACTGTAATAACTACCGTGGAATTTCGCTACTAAGTATTGCTGGGAAAGTTTTTGCAAAAGTAGTGTTGAAAAGGCTGGAAAAACTTGCAGCTCGTATTTACCCAGAGGCGCAATGTGGATTTCGCGCAGGTCGCTCGACAAATGATATGATATTTACTCTGCGTCAAATTCAGGAAAAGTGTCGGGAGCAATGCGTCCCTTTATACATCGCCTTCGTCGATCTTAATAAGGCCTTTGATACTGTAAGTCGCGAGGGTCTATTTGAGGTGCTTAACAGGATTGGATGTCCACCCAAACTTTTATCCATAATTCGCGCCTTTCATGAGAACATGCTCGGTTCCGTAGTTTACGATGGTGATTCTTCGTCTCCATTTCCCGTTAACCGTGGAGTTAGACAAGGCTGCGTGCTGGCACCTACTCTTTTTGGCATATTTTTCTCGGCTCTGCTTATGTCTGCCTTTGGAGACTGCGATGTCGGAGTTCATCTGCATACGAGGGAGGATGGGAGGCTGTTTAATATTAATCTTCTGAAATCAAAAAATAAACGCCTGGAAATTATTACCCGCGAACTTCTATATGCAGATGATGCTGCACTTGTCGCTAACACCGAAGAAGACCTGCAGGAGTTAGTAACGAGGTTCAGTCGTGCTTGTGATCTATTCTCGATGAGCGCGAACACGAAAAAAACGGTTGTCATGGTACAGGGAGTTGATCGTCCTCCAACCATACTTCTTAATGGCTCCATCCTTGAAGTTGTAGATCACTTTTGCTACCTCGGCTCGACCACAACATCTACGTTGTCTAACGATAAAGAACTGGATACTCGGATTGGCAGAGCATCGACATCATTCGGGAAACTCTATTCGCGTGTCTGGAGAAATAGGAAGTTAACAATAAACACAAAAGTTCTTGTTTATCAGACCTGCGTCCTAAGTGTTTTATTGTATGCTTCAGAGACACTAACTACATATGCCAAACAAGAGCGGAAACTAAATGCATTCCACATGCGCTGCTTGCGGTCCATTCTCGGGGTATCATGGAGGGACCATATGAGCAACCAGGAGGTACTTTCTAAAACACGCTGCTCCAGCATTATAGCAATTTTGAAACAACGAAGGCTCGCTTGGCTTGGTCACGTACACAGAATGGCCCCCATCAGAATGCCACGTCAGGTCATGCTGAGTCAGGTTGCGTATGCCAAGAGGCCTGTTGGTCGTCCTCTCCTGAGATTTAAAGACTGCTGCAAAAGGGACCTGGTCTGTTTTAACATAGAACCCCAAAGCTGGGAGAGGCAAGCAGAAATGAGGCCGGAATGGCGGCGTGACCTCAGAAAGGGAATAGAGAAGCACGATGTTGACTGGTTGGAGGCTCTCAGACAGAAAAAGATCCGGAGGGCAAGGCCTCCTCCACAGGACTCTCAACATGTCTGTGAACGTTGCGGCAGGAAATGTCGCTCCGCATTAGGGCTATATAGCCATCGAAAGCGTTGCGGTCAACCTATGGCGTAGGATAACATTAGACGCTGCAACAATCATCTGCGATAGATGCTGTGGCCAATATATATCTGTGTCAATTATTTCAATACTGCCGTACAAAAATCATGTGACAAGGGGAAAAAATCGAGGGTTGCAATCCTTCTCTTTCCGTGGTCCAGGGGGTGATTTGACACAACATGAAATAAATTTATTTTGAAAGTATTTTATGCATAGATAATATTTTTTCATATTCCGTATATTTTCGTTGGTCCAAAGGGAAAAAAACTGTACGAATTGTAAGGTGATTTTTTTTTATACGGCATTTAGATATTTTATTTTTACTAATTGTCATAGTCTTTTCTTGATTCTAGGTTCCTAGTTAGAAACTATAAAAGTGATGACGTCATAGGTAAATAAATCTTTACATCTTAAATTTGTACGTAAGACTTGTTTTTTGACAAATACATATTTATGTTTCAGAAAATAATAGATAAGTTAATTCGGACGTCGATGAAGACGTTGATTCCGATAAAAACTGAGTAACTAATTCTGATACTGAATAAATTTATCTAATTTCTTAAAAAAAAAAAATATTATCATAAAATATATAGATTTTTTCTAAAAAATTATAGTTTTATTTATTGACATCATTACAATGAAACAAATCAATTACATATTATATGTATACTGTATCAATAACGATTGAAGTATATATTAAACCAAAAAGTATACATAACTGTTGATACTGGGATTTTTCATTTTCAATTCTTGGACATAATTAATATACACAACGTTACAATTCTGCTAGACGTCATAGTGATTTGATCATATTATCAATTGATCTCTTCAAAAATATGTTAATACCGCACTGTATCAGATGGCCATAAAGTACCCTTAAAATTGTAGCGTGACTTTCATCAGCCTAAAATACATGGTCTGCATTAAAATGTACGGCATTATTTTTTCCTAATTTATCTATTTTAATGTTATTTAAAACAAGGGATAAAATGTAAAAAACTGCTATATTTCATTAAAATCTATGATATTTATACTTTTACATTAATTTGCAAAATTTCAGCTTTTGTATTTGTCTATAATTCTTTTTAGAACGGTTTATTTTATTATTATTATTATTTCTTGTAATTCAGGCAGACAGTTGAGACAACTGATGGTGCCTGTATCCAATGCCTCTTGGTCACATTTTCAATATATATTTTTGGACATGTGTTTATCTAATCTGTTTTTGAATTGGTTGATGCTGAGAGCTGAAACTACATCCTCCGGGAGTTTGTTCCAAGTATTGACCACTCTGTTACTCAAGAAGTGTCTGTGGGGGTTGCTGTATGACCTGCGAGCGAGCAATTTTAGGTGATGACCCCTGAGACGATTATTATTGTTGCGCGTATAGATGTTGTGGAAATCTTTCAGATTATAGTGTCCCGTTAGAATTTTAAAAGTCTCAATTAGGTCACCACGTTCTCTGCGTTGCTTCAAAGTTGTAAGCTTCAGCTTCTGTAATCTCTCGTCATACGGTTTGTTCTTTAGTTTTTTTGGCAGTTTGGTGAAACTTCTCTGTACCCTCTCGAGCATCTCAATATCTTTAACAAAGTAGGGACTCCAGGTTTGAAAACCATACTCCAATAGAGGCCTAATGTACGTCTTATAAATCTTCAGCACCATCTCCGGCGTCAGACATTTAAAAGCCTTCCTTGTGAGGTAAATTAAGCTTCTCGCTTTCTTTACTATTGCAGTGATGTGTTCCTCCCACTTCAGGTCTTCAGATATCTTGACGCCCAGATCCATTTGTACGTTGACGGTGTGTAATGTAGTTCCTTCTAGGTTGTAGGTTAAGCGAGGATTACGATTGCCTATGTGGAGTACAGTACACTTGGAAGAGTTGAGTTTTAAGAGCCATTTCTTGGACCAGTCTGTGATGTCATTTAAATCTTCCTGTAGTTGATCGTAATCTTCCAATGGGTTAGCATAAAGTTTAGTATCATCAGCAAACATAGTTACACTGCATTTTAGGCAATATGGCAGGTCAAATGTGTAAAATATGTAAAGTACAGGGCCCAGAACAGAACCCTGAGGTACTCCACTAAGAATCTCTCGTTGCTGTGATAAGGTTTCGCCAACTCTCACTTGAAAGGTTCTTCGTCGTAAGAAACTCTCTATCCATTTAAGCAATTTCCCTCTAATCCCAACATGTTCCAACTTGTGAAGAAGCCTTGTTGTGGGCACTTTATCAAAAGCTTCACGTTGAAACTTCTAGTCCAGGAGGATAGGCAGGACAGTAAGTTAGAGACTGTCGAGCGGTGTGGACAAAACCCATGCTGTTGGTCACCTATCACATTGTGCAGAGTTATGAAGTTCCTAATGTGCTTCACTACTATTTTCTCCATGACTTTACAAGGTACACTGGTAAGGCTTATCGGTCTGTAGTTTGATGGATGCAACTTGTTCCCCTTCTTAAATATCGGGGTTACATTTGCTATTTTCCACAGCTCGGGTAGGACTCCTGTATCATATGACGTCTGCATAATGGATGCCAATAGACCAATTAATATGTCACAATTCTGTAGCAGAATAACTGGAATATCATCCGGTCCCGGTGAGGAGTCTAGTTTTAATTCTCTTATAGCACTCTTGACCTTATCACTAGAGAAAATTATGTCCGGGATGGTATCTTCAATTCTTAGGGATGGTTCTAAATTAGGCAATTGATCATTAGGTTCTACTTGAAAAACATTAGCAAACTGGTCTGCAAATGCTTCAGCAATTTCAGGGGCACGGTTTACTGTGTTGCCTTGAGTGTCAACAATAACGGCAGGAATGCTCACCTTTGTAGTCACTTGTTGACGTATGTAAGAGTAAAACTTTTTCGGACCTGCTTCTAGCAAATTTGTTTCATATTTAATTCTACTTGTTTTACTAAGATTTGTTAGCTTGTTGTTTGCTTTCCGGTATTCTTTATAGGATTCATCCAGCCCAGTTAGAACATATTTATTCCAAAGTGCAACTTTATGTCTGATCAACTTTCGAATTTCATTCGTTATCCAAGGCTTGTCACCAGTATCAGACTTTACTTTTGTACGAGGCACAAATAGATCAGTAGCATTTTTAACATTGGTAATAAGAGTGTTGTATTTATCACATACATTGTCCACAATTTCTAAACTCTGAGGTAAAACAAGTCCCAAATGCGAATTGATTTTTTCAAAATCCGCTTTTCTATAATTGTACCTGGGTTCTCTTTCCCTTCTAGTGTTTAGTTTCGTACTTTGTAATTGTATCGTAATCAGTAAACTAGTATGGTCACTTTTACCAATTGGAGCCTGGTGGCTAACATCTGCTATCAAAAGTTCATCGTTAGTGAAGATTAGGTCCAGGTAAGATGGTTGGTTGCCTTGTCGAAATCTAGTGTGCTGGTTAACTAATTGGTGAAAGTTTGTGTTTCTATACCACTGTATGAAGTTGTCTTCCTTTGGTGTCACATATCCAGTGTTTTGGAGAGGCCACTTTACCCCACCATAGTTGAAATCGCCCATAATGATCAAATCATTACACTCTGAAGCTTTGCTTAATTGATTCAGCAAAATATTATCTTGATCTAACGACGAGTTATGTCCTCTGTAGAGGCCACACAGCAGGAACTTACTGTTATCAGTATTGATGTCCAGGAATAGGCATTCCGAAGCTGCATGTTTAATATTATAGCTGTAATTCAATTTTACTGTCATGAAGCTAGATTTGTTTGCGGCATAGATAGCCACTCCGCCACTTCTTTTATCAATTCGATCATCTCTGTAAATGTCGTATCCGGGTATTTTTATTGTTGAGTCAGGTATATTTGGTTTCAGCCAAGTTTCAGTTATGACAATCAGCGTTGGTTTCAAAATATTCACCCTTGCCATAAGTAAGTCTAACTTTGAGGTAACGGACTGAATATTAGTGTATACACGGTGGAATTTAATCGGTGAACAGGAACCCATTTTTCTAATTCAGTAATCGATGGCGGTCACGTTTATGTAGGACGTAAGTGGAACCAAGTTTTTTTTTTTAGCATAACAAATTTTTATGTTGAAATTAAACTTTAATTAAAATTTATTGTCACCCTACTAATGGTTTAGTCTGAAAAGTTTAATACCTCTTTTCAAACTATCAGCCATGCATCGCTCTTATTTTACATAGGAATAGAGTCTATCGCAAAAATTAAAGCATGTGAGTGGTTATTGCTCATTTATGTTTTAAGTTTCTATGGCCGATAGTTTGAAAAGAGGTATTAAACTTTTCAGACTAAACCATTAGTAGGGTGACAATAAATTTTAATTTCAACATAAAAAAAATTTATGCTAAAAAAAAACTTGGTTCCACTTAAGTACTACATAAACGTGACCGCCATCGATTACTGAATTAGAAAAATGGGTTCCTGTTCACCGATTAAATTCCACCGTGTAGTATCGTAATTGTGGAATAGAATGGTGTATTGTTAGCATTGCTTGTGGTCGTTGTTGGAATGTTAGCGTGTGTGGTGATGGAATTTATTGGTTTTTTGTCGGCTTTTCTTCCACAATTGTTGGATGTCCCCGCACATACTTAATAGTGATCCCTGATTCACCTTCATTTATGCGCTTGCCGAGTTCTTCTCTCGAGCTCCAAGATACAGGCTCAGCCTAGTTTGGAGTTCGCCGGACATCATTTGTGATTTTATTAAATATTTTTTCTGCAAATAAATTTACTCTTACTCTTACTCTCTAGGTGCTGAAGGTATTCTCTCTGTAAGGGGGTAAGGTCCGCCTTGACAGACATAGGTTTTGCCAGCTTCCTTCTATTACTAAGCACTTCCAAAGCATCACTCTTGCTGCGTAAAATAACCTTTAGTGGTCGTGGAGATGCTCGGCCTTTAGGCTTAGCACCGAGGCGGAACATTTTAATTCCAGTGCAGTTCACTTTGCTAGACGCGCTAGTTATAATATCCACACTCTCTTTATAATCATGATCTTTTCTCTCTTGGGGTTCCTCACTGACAGATTCCGGGATATCATATATTATTATATTGCTTGCCCTGTTCGCCCTTTCCGTGATTTCCTGGACAGCTGACTCGGTAGCCAGCATGTTTAGCCGCACTCGCAACTTATGAACCTCAATGGTGAGCTCGTTAAGTTTCTTCATAATTTGCGGCAACTGAGTCATTGCCGATCTACATTCAGCACAGAGAAAGGTCATGACGCGTGCGACAGTCTTTAGCTCAAGCACCCTAACTTCTGTGGGCGACAGGCCATGGCAATCACCACAATACAGATTTTTGCAAGAGTCACAACTGACCGAAAGCTTTTTCTCATTTGGCTGCTTATTACATTTTGTACACTTTCCTGGCGCACCATGTAGAGCCACACTCGGACTTGCGTTCTTTTTTGTAACACTCATTGCTATTTTCCGGTTTTTTTTTGGATTGCACTGGCAACACTAGATGATAAAAATTTTGAGGGTAGGTGTAAATATCTGTTGTTCACTAATGTCAAGCGCGCATATATAGCACTGATTTTTGCAACAAACAATGTATATTACACTTGAATAACACTACCACATAGTCCACAAGTTATTCCAAGCACTTTGCTGTACGTTTTATAGGATAAAACACAGTTTTACACGTGAATTACTTTTAAAATCGCGAGTGAGGTTTTACCCTTCCAAGTGACAGTGACGATGTTCAGCGATTATCACGGCATTTTACACGGCATTTTGAACGGCAATACTATGTAACTATTGTATTTTACAACATCATGTTAAAAAAGAAGTTCCCGTACAGGATCAAATGATTTACTTTATTTAATTACAGCTGTAAAAATCAAGGATACGATGAAATGAAGATGATTATTGATATACATTCAAATGGACTATCATTTTTTGACGGCATTATTTCTAACCCTTAATTTGGCAATGTTCGTCACAATGAACATGGTCTTCGACCCACTTTTTGTATTTTTTTTTAAGACAGAATTTTCTGCTCTATACAATGGCGAGGAGGCTAGAACGCACGATTTTTTTGAAATTTGCCAAATTAAGGGCTAATAGTAATTTTGAGTGCTAGATAATGTTTTGGAACCGAAGCCGTACTTTTTCAAATCGCCCCCTGGACTACGGGAAGAGAGGGGATTGCAACCCTCGATTTTTTCCCCTTGTCGCATGATTTTTGTACGGCGTTGCGGAATAATGGATTAGAAGCAGTATTGAAATAGTATGACACAGATGCCATACAAAATCAAATGGCCAAATTTACCCTGGTGATTGTCGGAAAATAAAAAAATCGCTGCAGGCTGGCAAACTCGCGCACAAGCTCATGGTCTCAACCACTGTCATTACTACCAAGTGAAACTACGTATATTGTATATCATTTTGCATTGACATTACCTACTACCAAGTGAAACTACGTATATTGTATATCAGACTCCGATACTATTTGACCTGGCATTACATTTGGACATCGATTACCTACTGCTATTAATTGTTGAAACTTGAATTTTAATTTTGGACACTGTTTATGCTTCTGATTGGATATAGTTACTATATCTCGCTAACAGAGGTTGTGGATGCTATGAATTTTGCTTATAGAGGTCACCTATCCGGCCTATAATAGTACATTGTGCATCAAGGGAGGTAAGTACGGAATTACTAACGAGAGTGTTAGAAGCCCGACGCCGTCAGGCGGAGGGCTTTTATGACTCGAGTTAGTATTCCGCTTACCGACCGTGATGCATACAATGTTTTTCATCACACTTGCAGACAAAAAAATAAGTTTTAAGACATAATAATTATTAAATGACGTACTGACATTTATATTACTCCCTAGGGAATCTCACTTTTCTATTACTCCCGCTACGCGCGCAAGCAATGGCGCGCTTAGACAGCAAGTGTGATGAAAAACATCTTACCTAAATGCGACTTTACGTCATTATGACGTCACCGGCTCCAAAGTTTCGCTGCCTGCTAATGATTCTAAGTAAGATTACCAAACACTTTTTTAATTCGGATTACCAAACACTTTTTTAATTAAACTTTTTCAATGGCAAGTACCAGATCTAACTCCCTTTCGCACTTGACTGAAAAATTTACGACGGTAAAATCGAGCGTTTCTCAACACTATTGTGAGCTGTCAAAAATGACTTCTTTCCATGGATTTAGAATATGGATAATATGGATTTGACAACGTAATAATAATAGCAAGAACGAAAGGGATGGTCTTATGAAACTTTTTACTAGTGGAAGTGAAAAGGAACGATAATCGTCCGTCCTTATCTCTGTGCCACATGGATTTAGAATATGGATATGGATTTGACAACGTAATAATAATAGCAAGAACGAAAGGGATGGTGTTATGAAACTTTTTACTAGTGGAAGTGAAAAGGAACGATAATCGTCCGTCCTTATCACTGTGCCACTATTTTTTGTGTGTGTGTGTGTTAGATGCTCAGCTAAGTGCCACACACACAAGTATCTTCTTAAAAAAAGTATGTAGTAAGTGACTATGTCTATCCCTCTTAGTGGCACACTATGTGCGGTATGTGCACAAAAAATAGTGGCACAGCGAGGGGCCCCTCGCTGTGCCACTATTTTTTGTGTGTGTGTGTGTTAGATGCTAAGTCTAAGTGCCACACACACAAGTATCTTCTTAGTAGTAAGTGACTATGTCTATCCCTCTTAGTGGCACACTATGTGCGGCCCCTCGATGGCGTGAAGAACTTGATGATAACTCGACATGAAAAGTAGAAGGAATTTGAATTTCTATCTTTCATAAATTAAAATTATTTTTGTTAACCAAAATATCTCGATTTATCAAGTTCTTCACGCCATGCACCGATATAATATAGCGTGTTTGTGGCTAGTGGCTGTACTTGCATCAACATATTTTATTTCTTTGATTTTGTTCGAAACAGTTTTATTCTATCACTCGTCTTTGTCGGCGTTATTAATATTTCTAGCACAAACCAAGCATAAACGTCCAAGGAGTAATGTTGCGGACAGACAGATAGACGGCAGATGGCATGGCGAAACTGTAAGGGTTCTGTTAACTACAGAACCCTAAAAAAATAAAGTTAGCTCAAGCCGTATGGCTTCATACTTTCGCCTGTCTAGACTAAAAAAACGTGGCTGTCAATGTCATTTTGTACACGAAAAGCGTTCTATTACCTTACTTCTATTCTATTAGCAAATTTTACAACGACACCACTTAGAGGAAGAAGAAAATAAGGCATCTATATTAAATCATATTTCAACTAGGCGTAGGCAATAGAACTTATATTAGAATCTAAAGAAAATAATATAAATATCTGTCGAACTGTTAACCCGCCCTAAAAGTCATAATATATTAATAAATCTGAACGTTCGCGGTGAATCTTGTAATGTCAAGATTGTCTTGTCAATTGTCAAGTCAAGTGAAGAAAGCTAAGCAGTAAGCAAACAAGCGAAATATTTGTTATTATTGCCCACTTTCGTTTGTTTTTTAAGCCTTGGAAAAATAATAATTAAAAAACAACAGTGAGTTTTGGATTGGTAATACCTGCTCGTCAAGAGATGATACTGTTCAGCACCGTATAAATATAGGCAGTGTTCGAACGATGTCCCTGTTCCCGGCCTACAGCCAGGAGGCTGGCCGCTCGCCGCGCCACGGCGAGGCCGAGGCGACGTTGTGTCGGGCCGCGAGTCCGCCGCGCGAGGCCGACGCGGCGCCGAGCGGCGAGGCCGAGCGCATGCTGCTGGAGTCCAGCGACAGCGAGCCGGAGCCGGCGCCGCGAGCCGCGCCCGCGCCGGAGCCCGAGCCTGACTACTACGTAGACCGCCGCTTCGACGCCGGCAACCTGCGCGTCTCCACCATCTACTACCCGGGCCGACCACAGTGAGACACCTTACTCCTTTAGTAACCATTATAAA
>JALPQI010012020.1:0-33924 GCA_025490895.1 Thaumatotibia leucotreta
TTCTCGACAGAGGCCTAACATGCATGCGGCTGAGAGAGCGAAATTGGGGCCATATAATGGATATCTAGATTTTTTATTGCTGTAACTCTTCGGATAGTTGAATAGGACTGATGCGGCACAGTTGAGCCTGCAAGGCATGCCGGCTGCAGTCCGGTCCGCGACGAGAGGTCCCATTAGTTGTGTGGTACCGTTACTATTTATACAAATTTGAACTCTGTATATCTTGAGATTTCCTCAAGTTTATGGGACAAATGGGAAGTGCCGCAGCCCGGGGCGCGCAGGGCGCCGCGGCCGTATCGCAGGCGCAGTTATCCAACTCGGCAGTTATCCCATTTGCGCTTTGATGGATTACCCGTGTCGACTGCGGAAAACTGAAGCAAAAACATTGTCCTCCTTGTCAATTTTGCTCCAACATAGCTAAGTATATCGTCGATCGACACTTAGCGGTTTTGCTGATATGAGTGTGCATAATGTTTTTATTTTTTAAACTAAATAAGGAAAGTTGGCTGAAATGTAAAATGCGGTTGTTATACTTGTTATTGCTCCGTGCACATGTAGGAGTGTAGAAGAAATAGCGGTTCTGGGTAAGCACTCGGCATACCGTGAAATATAATTAAAAAACAACATTTTCTTAAGAACAAAAGATGTTTGGCCGACCAAGTTACCTACTTAGTTTTAAACGTGCTTGAAGTCTGTAACCTTTTGGCACTCGGCAATTGTTTAAACCGTGTCATTTGGGTTGCGCATGCCGCATGCGCACGCACAGTCCGCGCAAACGCATACTGCACCGCCATTTATCAATTATGTTCAGTCTAGCTGGATTTGGAATTTGGACCTACATCTTTTGCCACCTAGAGCCATCATTTAACGAACTATGGACTTCTACCGGTACATACTCGTAGTAGTCGTAGTCTGTGAGTTTTGGAATGGTAGATAGCTAGGTATTGTCCAATATTCGTCAGGAAAACTCAATACCCAGCTTAATACTAAAGCCAGCGAGCCTACCGCGAACTTCTATCGCAAACGGAGATTTGTCTCTGTCATTCCAACGAAGGCGTCATTAGAGTGACAGAGAAAAATCCCCGAAATTTGCGAATTTCGGTGTTCACGGTAGCACGCTAGCTACGGAAACTGTCTCAAAAAGCGTCGCGGGCGCACCTAAGCCCTGCGACGACGACTACAGCCCTAATACTACCACAACCTCCAAAGAAACAACTTCATTAACGACGTCATTACAAGTGACACTAGTGAAATGTCAATGTCGCGCTAAACAAAACTCGAATTGCTCTTGTTCAGCTCATTATATGGGCCACGTGTGAAACTCTGCTTTCACTAGCGCTTATGACTAGACGAATGGTTTAATTAGAAGATAATTACGTTTAGGCGTGGCGCGTGGCTATTGACAAGTTGTAAGCCGGTGTATCAGTCGTGTTAACCGTCACTTGGCATTTGTAGCGATGTCTCGCTCCGATGGCGACGGTGCGCTAAATGTATGAATGCAAGTTGATTTACTTTCGTACTCGCCTATTAGTCTAACAAACAAGAGTGACATATTGACAGGCAGGTTTGTCGTTTTTCGGAACTGACTAGTAAAAAAATCGTGTCAGGGCGATTTATTGTGTTTTCTTTCAAAATTTGGAATCTGCGCCGTACACTTTTATTCTCCCTTTTTTCCATCAGCCTATCGTATTAAATTCAAAATGGAAATCTGTATACAAAATAGTTTTCCTAAATAAGCTAGTGTGGGTCTGTACGACTGTGATATAATTTAGGTACCTAGATTGCAAGAAAATAAATTATCTTGACAACTAGGTACGATCAAATGCTTCTGTTTAGTAATCAAACAAAATGTGATGTGTATGTAGTGTAAACATTTTTGTTTCAATTACTTGGAGCGAATGACTTGTTATTTTTACTGCATTAGTAACTGCGACATTTTAGCTTTACTGGGCCCATAACCTAAACAACTCCGCAGTTGTTTTTTCATATTAATAAGGCTAAATACGAGTTTTGACATCAAACATATGTACAAACGAATACGTAGCTAATTTCGCCGTTAGATTATATCTAACGTGGATTAATATTAAGTTAGAATTGTTTTCAACAGATCGGTACCTAACTTATTGATTTTCCAGTAACGTCGCGGTCGTCACGTTGAATCTAATAACACGTAAATATTGTTTGGAAGAAGAAATTTCTTAATTATGTACATGCATGAAAGCAACAGTTTAAGATACCGGTTGCCCTACACGGATGCACAGTGCCCACTCAAAACCAGTAGGCGTAATAGGCTCGAGGTAGGTAGGGCAGTAGGAGCGATCCTGACCGGCCGAGCCGGGTCGCCGCGCCGACCCATCAGCTTCCGCGCCAAAACGAAGATTTACCCGCTCTATGCACCCATAAACCATTCCACCTACTTCAAGTTATTTATCGCCAGCTCCGCTATCGCCCCGGCAGCATATCGATAACGGCGTCGCGACCGTATTTTGATTTTGCCATTTTCGTTTAAGGAGCCTACCCACGCTAAATTACCTTTCAAAATTGGACAGATATAGGCATCGCATTTGTTTTGGAGTTTATGCTCTGAACGCATGACCGTAGAGGGCACGGTCACATTTGCAAGCTTTATCGACTTGACATTCCCAGCTTGCTCCGCCATAAACGGTTAGGTCGTCATTTTATTGGCGCGCAAAGGCCGTTACAGCTATTTATTGGTGGTGTTCGACTATCGGTAGCAGCTCGATGTTGTGGTTATATAAAGATATTACTTACGGATGGCGTAATCGACATGCCCACATTAATTAATATTTATTACCTGCCGTTTATTACTTATTACCCATACGAACACCGTACGACCAGAACAGTTTGACAAGATATACCTAGATATAAGTAAGTTTATCTGTAAACGTATTAAACGTTAAACCGAAGTGTTAATCATAATAGCTATAAAAAATGAGATAATAATAAGGTATGGCAACTCATTACAAGGCTTTCATTACACCTGTATAAATATCGACGTCGAAAACGGTGCCAAAGTTAAAGACATAATCAAAAGAAGCGCCTATCATTATAGCACGCTAATGATGCTGATTACAATCCAAAACTGACAGTTGCCGACAGCCGTTATTAACAAATGAAGCTATCCGAGGAGGGCTTCCCTCGTGCCGAGACCGTGACGTACGTTCATAAACTAGATAAATCTATTTTGTTCTCTCCGGCCGCCGCAGTAGGTCACTTTTAATTGAATGCGGAAAAAACGGTGATTATCCACGCACGGCCAGCACTCTACAGAGCAACAATGCGCCGTGGATTTACATCGTTTGTGCCGCTGCGACAAGTGGTTAAGGTCTACCTATCGAAGGCAGCCAAGCCTGGAAACTTGCGATGAACTCACGTACTGCCGTGATTCAATTACCTTTCAGCTGGAATGCGAAATAAATAATAGAGTCATTGATTCGCCTCGCTTATCGTCAGAGCCTAAATCTTAGACGAATTGCATGATTAGCATTATCTATGCTTCAATTTATCTAAGCAGTATGTTAATTGCAATTGTGTGTGAACTATTTGATGTACCGCGGAACATTTAAATTAACTATTCAACGCAACATTAAATTAAGTTTACCGTAATATACCGATTGCATTGTGTTCCGAATTCCTTATAAAATAATAGCGTGCACAAACCTACATCCTCACAAGACCGTTAACGTACGTGACAGGTTGAAGCATTACTTGAGACCCAAGATGCACGTAGAGGCCAGAATTTTCCTGGAAAACAGGCCCGTTAAAACGTAGGTCGCGTAACGATACAATTTGTGTGCCGTAGTGGTCTAGCTACCGTTACCGAATGGTCGGATTATGTTTTTGTTTTGATGACAGTTCGCTTTAGTATAGCTATTCACGGTACTCAGTGTGAATAGCTTTTGTCCATGTTGCATCACTTGCATCCCGTGTCCAATACCTAACGCAATATTAAATGCAGCAGGTGAGCGTGAAGTTTGATTCTAGGGTTCTGTGTGGACTATGCCACTAACAGAACCACTGTGTACCCTTATAGTTTCTCCTTGTCCATAAGTCTTATTTTTTTCATATGGACCCTTTCGTCTGGCTTTGAGTTATATACCGCAACAAATAAAATATTTCCTTCTCAGTGAAATGAGCATTGCGTATAAATATACTAATCAGTCGGTCTGTATAAATGTAATAAGCTTTGAATAAACATTGAAAGCTTGAAAATGTATTCAAATCGTCACAAAGAGAGTAAGTAAATGTTATTTCTCGTGTCGTGATCACCGGCTAGCTTTGTAGTTTTCTACATTGTAAAGGCGAGGATCATGACAATCCGCGGTGACCTGCGATGACTTCAAGGTCCCGTAAGGCTTGAGAATTGTCATATGATAATAGCTACTTTGTAGTTTACTCAGACAACAACGGACTCCTGCGAAAAGGTTTATAGGGTAATTGTAGAGCTTGTAGGCACACGCATATCAGGCATTATGCGTGTGTCGCGTTTATTGAAGGTTAGGATGCACCTACACAGTCATGCTATTAGCCTACTACTATGAGTCTTAGGTTAGAAAAAATATAGTGCCTATGACTAGAAGCTACGTATTCGGGCGGTATACTAAGTGCCTACATTTACCTACTTACGTAGAAAACTGTTCACATGAGGAGTTGATAAGTGCGATAAATACTACTTTACATTGCATATGTTCAGAAAGTGCTCTTTATAAGGATAAATTTATGCATGAAATGTGATACTTTTCCGCACGTGTGCAGGAATGAATTTTCATACTGCTTTTCCGCACAGCCTGGTTGGTACTGCCGAGATAGTCTGATTTTCCCCTTGCATAATGCATTGTAAAATATTATATGATACACACTATACACAGGTTGAAATGTAGGCTTTCTTCTAACTCGTGTCGGTTTTAAAACCACCGACACTAGTCCTGAAAAAGGTAATCTTTCCATACTTGTATCATAAATAACTATTAATTGTGTGGTAGCTGGTGCCGGCGATTACTTAAGTAATAATAAAAAGATAATTTTATTTTGGCGACCGGGCCTTTAAAAGTTTGCATGTAAAAATCCTGAAATTCTGCATTGTCAACAGCTGTGTAATAAAAGTAATGAATAATTTGATTGCCTATTTGTCTATAGAGTGTAGCGATCACGCACGGACACAGGCATAGCATAACAATGGACGTTATGGTCCGGCGCCGGGTCATGTCATGCCTGCGCGGCCGTCACATCACTATGTTACTGTTTCAAATCTAACACTGGCGTTACCCGACCGTGATGCTGGATGGATGAATCATTCGGAAACACCACGATAGCATGGCATGGTAGTTGTAGTATAAGTACCTGCCTAAAGTCACCGTCAATAGAATCTAATACCACGAAGGCCTCGTTTAAATATCTGGCACAACCTTAGAGTGACATAGGAGCGGGTATTCATATTTTTTCATCACACCTGTTCGGTAAGTCCGCCAATGCGCGCAGGCAATGCGCGCCGTAGGTGCGTCATTACGCCCATGGGCAATCATGGATTTTCATACAACATTACGTCACAGTAGTAATTTCTGTAATAAAAATTATAAATTGAAGTAGGTACAGGGCAGCATAACTTGTCACCCACGTGTTCGATTTTGAGAAATGATTTAGACCATTTTAGAGTAGTTTTGTGAAAATATATTGTTTCATTTACTTTTTTTACCTCACAGGTGTGATGAAAAACATTGTGTATGCCACGGGCGGTACAAGAATTATGACACAATTATGACACAATTTCCTATTTACCACCCTTAATACACAACGTAGGTACTATTGCGGTCTTCGCGGTATAAAATACTATTAACGGCAACTGTACCAACATATCACATCACAAGGTTATTTTGACATAGTGTCCAGTTCTACGGGTAGATTAGATACCAAAAACCTTAACACTTTGCGGGACAGTACGCCGTACGCCTATAGGGGCTATAGGTAACGGCGATGTAGGCTTAACGATGGTTAATAGCAAATAGTGTCCAACTGTCCATTAATGTGATAATGTGTTAATACATATTTACGTCCCAGTACCACTTTGGCGTGTGACCAGAACAACAGAACTTTAGAGTGGAATCGATTCGAATATGGTCATAAAGTCATAATCGGAAACGTTTATTTTCTGCTAAACAAAATTGTAGCCATTGTTTTTGTAATTAATGATTCCTATCAGACCGGTGCAACGTACATTGTTTGGTATGACCCGACTGACCTATTTGGGGAGTCCAAATAAATTCGATATAGCCAGCGAATATTATAGCGGTACTCGAACAGTATGTTACCACCGCAGTCGCACCGTTCCGGCGGCATCCGCTCAAATGCGCACTGCGGTAAAAATGTTAACGAGCTAGTGATTTCATTCCGAGGACCAGCCAAATTATAGCTTTGAGACCTCGCGCCGTTCCGGTACTTCCTTTTTTATTCAAGAACAGCATGAAAATGGGGCTAATTGGGTGTTTAGCGCCGCAATGCTAATGTATAACAGGGTGCGAAGCTCATATACGAAAAATGTCGTCAAAAGTTTAGCACGTTTGCGTTAAAATACGTTAAGTAGTAAGTACCCAGTTAAAGTGTAGGTAGTGCACAATAGTTATCTAACGGTGACAACACAATACAGACTAAAATGTATAATAGGAATAATGAGTGGCAAGTAAAATCAATATCTTTTTCCGAACTGTCAAAACTATCGCCAATATGAATTTTTATTATATGAATTACACAAAAGTGACGTCACGTTTGTATTCTGCCAAATTACCTACTCCTTTAAGTTCTTCCGATTTATTAAGTAGAAATTCTATATACACAGTTTGCACAGGATGGGCAGAAACTAGATTTTCCTAATTTATTTAGGTACCTATATTTTGTTGTCGAATACAAAAAATGTCCGAACAGGTACTTAAATTTAAAAAATCAACAGATTTAAAAACATCTATATCCGCCTATTATGCATATGCTTACTCTCTACTCCGCTATGGTATATTACATTGGGGCAATAGTACAAACGTCTATAACCTATTTATTTTACAAAAAAAATGTATCCGTATTTTGGCAAATATGAAGCCGAGGGAAAGTTGCCGTAATTATTTTATTTATTTTAATGGACTCGGAATATTAACGCTCACCAGCTTATATATTTTGGAAGCATGCACATTTGTAAATTTCCATAACTCTTTTTTCTCGCAAGCCAAAGACCGCCATACAAAAACGTTAAATTTACGCCAAAACACCAAGTTATCAATACCTATATCTAACCTAGCAATTTTCCACTCCGGACCACACATGATGTGCATTAAAATTTTCAATAATATCAAACAATCCATCAAAAATTCACAAAAACCCCGTATCGTTTAAGAAAGCACTTAGTAAATGTCTAATGGACAGATCTTTCTACACACTGCAAGAGTTTTTTGGTGATATTTAACTGTAGACTTCATTAGCCATTTACATTGTAAATTTATTTTTTGCATTGTCAAACAATGTCTATTAATTACCTATAAGATTGCTGTGCCCTTGCAGAGGGTCCATATACTTATTTACATGTGAAATGTAATACGTAATATGTGTGCAATAAATTATTTGATTTGATTTGATTTGAATGTAAGCTGTTGAATGCAATGTTGTCCATCAGCACTAAGATAAATATTAGGAAAATTTGTTTTTTGGCCATCAGTATCGTAGAGTCTGGAGCGTTCAAAAATATATGAACACGCCTTTATTGCCATAACGATAGAGGTGTGTTGTGTGTTCAGATATTTTTGAGTTCTCCGGACGCTATGATATATCTGATTTCGACTGTACATTACAATTCTTGTCTGCATCCTCTAACACGACAAAGCCCATCAATCAATATGATTAACGACAAAAACATTAGACAGCCGGGAGCCTAACCACTTACACTTTCACTCATACCTAAAGTTCTTAGAATCGATATCTTGATCTTGCTGCATGCTAAAAAATAGATAGACTCGTAGACGTGTGTGTTTTATGTTGTCTACTAATTATGTGCACTTTTATAGCGTGGAATGACGCCGTACTAGACAGGATAATTGCATTTTCAGTATATCAAATAAGCATTGGTAATTTGCTACGTCGCTACTAATCGATCGGACAATAACTACTACTGTCACTAGTCTCACTACTGCAACTGTCACTATTATTGGCTATGAGCATGAAATAAGAATATTAGATTTAAAATAGCCCAGATTTAGAATATACATACATACGTACGTATCGTTGGTAAATATATTTAACTATTTTCAAAACTTTACACTTTATATATATAGATTAAATCTAACTAATCTACTTAACCTAACCTATATCTAAGATTGGCCCTTGTGGCATTGTACCGAGGATGCTGGCGGCATTTCCTCGCTTTATCGGTATCATTTAATATTTTGGTACTCAGTGGTCTTCGGTCATGGATGAAATTATAGAAAATATTTTGCTATAACATTTTGCTGTGGACGTATGAAAGGTGTTAAGTACTTATGCGAGCTACATTACTTACTAGGCATAGGCACCTATTGCGTCAATTTTTGAAATTGTATACTTAATGCCTGCATCATCGCTTTGACTTCCCCTACCATGCAAGTCGGGGAGAGTAAGTACAGTACTGTAACAATAAAATAAATGTACCGCGGTACTTACAGCTAGATTATCATAGGTATAAAAAGCTACGGCATTGTATCCGGCCAGCATTCGACGAACAAAACAAAAACCATAAACCTCATTAGCGGAGAACACTGTAGGGCGTGCCTACATCTATCTAATTTCCGAAACCTCAGTACATCGCGCATTAAATATACGGACGCAGTCATTTATACATGTAGGTAAGTAGCAAAAGTATAATATAGAATTTGCTTACTTATTTATAGGAAATGAATGACATGGCATCATTTTTGGGTTGTTTATTTTCGGACTCCGTGGTCGACAACCTATCTTAATTTTAGTCATTTAGAAAACGAGTCGACGTTAGGTTAGGTATACCCATTAGAACCCCCCGTGGGGTGCCCACCTGGTCGTGGTGGAGGGGCTCAGTAACCGTGGACTGGTCACCCACGGTGAAGCGAAGAGGCACCCAGGGCCGGCCAGTTTTGGGCCGCCGGCTGGCCCGAGGAGGACGCTCCGGAAGGACGCGTGGAGGTGGACCGCAGAGGAAGAGGAGTGTCGGTGTTGTCGTTGCCGCTCTCCCTATCCTCTGCGGCCGAGGTGGGATCGCAGGGGGAGAGGCGTGATGGTATTACGGAGCGCCACTCTCCCTACCCCCTGCGATCTTGGCGGGGCCGTTCCGCCGTAACGGCGTCGGTGGGGCTGCAGAGGAAGAGGAGTGTCGGTGTTGTCGTTGCCGCTCGCCCTATCCTCTGCAGCCGAAGTGTGGTCGGCGGCATAACCATGACAAAACAATACACAATGGAGACCGAGGAGGAAGGCGCGCCCAACCATCTGGCGCGTCCAGCGTGGAGGGTCTTCGGACACCCGCGATGGAGCTGCTCGGAAGCAGCTGCCGCCGGCGCGGTCGCGGATGTGTGCGAGAGCGTTCTCGTGACCCCGCCAAAAGGCGATGAGGTGGCATGTGGGGGGTTTTTTAGTGGGTATACCGTAGGCCTCATTAGCCAAACGGGAGTCCCACATAACCGTTCGGGTCCCCTCCCGCACCCGGGCGGTATGCGTAAAGCATTTCTCCCCCCCTAAACAAAAAAAAAAAAAAACTTAACTTTTTCAGTAAATTATCCTAATCGATTATTACATAGAAATACGCTAGGTACTTACTTATCTACGCATTATGCACTTGTCCTCGACTCAAGAATTTATTATTTAATTAATTGGTAAGTTAACCCACCTAATTACTTATTGTTAATAGGTATACATTTGACAAAAATGTACCTTTTTGTAAGTATCTTGAAAAAAGTATCACGTCACGTAAGTAACCTATTCACCATCAATTGCACCTAACCATGTTTATTGAGACCGTTTTCACAAAATGGACAACTTTCCAAGTTTTGAACTAAAGTGGTGCAACATCGATAACTGGTGAATAAAGGTACAAGTTGGCAGCCGACCGCAGGCGACAACTGCAGACGACATGTCGTCGCTTCATGTCGTCGCGACACGTCGTTGCGTCCTGTCGCTGCAGTCATGATTTCGATCCCGACTGCAGACGACAACTGCAGATGGCATTCAGTTGATTCCGAGCGGTCCGTGAAACAAGATGTCTGACGTGTTCGAGATTAGTGATCGCAATTTTTTACGTCTTTTATTAGAAGAGGAAGAAGATGATGATGACTTGCTTTTATTATACAGAAGAAGACGACAAGCCACATGTCCTATGATTAAATGCAGAGCAAGTGAGGGAACTTATTCAATACTGATCAAAAACCATTTGAAAAGCGATATGAAAGAATTCAGAGAGTATTGTCGTTTAAATGAAAAACAGTTCGATTTGATACTAATATACTAATATTATACTAATAAATCCATTTTGAAATGAAACACGCTCTACGTATCGTTGCTCGGCGTCAGCGACACTACTGATCTGCGGTCGGGCGACACTGACGTCTGCCGCTCGGCGACGCGTCGCTAGCTTCATGTCGCTAACTACGGAGGGAATTTCATAGAAATACATAGAAACCAGTAGTGTCGTCGCGACACGTCGTCTGCAGTTGTCGCCTGCGGTCGGCTGCCAACTTGTACCTTTACAAATAATGCAGCGTCATCGTCATCATCAACATTCAACGTATTTTGGGCAGTGAAAATAGTTGGTTCTTACATATGTAGCTGCTACAAGTGTACATGCATGACTGTCAAGCAAGATAAACTTTCAAATCATTGATTTAAACATAAAAACAAAATGACCGACAAATTTATAAAGCATAAACATGGTCGGCGATATGTCACTTTTATGTGAACCCGTTCAGCATTAGTAAAATAGAATGGTTCCAGAAATATTTACGGTCATAAGTTTACTAAGTTTGTGTGAAAGCGTTATTGCCTTGTAATTAGTTACATGGCCTGTAATGGAGCACTCTATTGTCCCACATAGATAAATTTCTCATTACTGTCAGGTGTCCAGGCTCGCGGGCGCCGCCTGCGGCCGTCGATTGGCGCAAGGCATGCGCTTGCTTTGTTTATCAGATGTCCGCTCCTATTACAAATTACCACTTTTATGTAGGTACCCTACTTGTACTTTGCGGTTGTAGGTAAACTGTTATTTGCTTCGGGTGAGTATTTAGGTAGTCATTAGGTAAATGGACTATTTGTTATTATTAAACGTAACAGTTACAGGATAATATTAACCGTAAATTTTAGCAATTAAGGCCCGTTTGTCATTAAAATAGGTATGAGTGATCATCGTGAAAGTTTACATCAATATAGCGCAACGGATTTTGATGGGGTTATATTTAATAGGTGAGAGTGATAGGTACAAGTATTGTACCCGTGCAAAACTAAAACAAAAATATATTTCGTTTACTTTGTTCAAAGATCAACGAAGATGTTTCCCAGCTAGGTAGAAAAAAAAAAACATTGGTTTGTCATGATTGATCGTTGCATCTCCTTGTCTCTGGGCCAGGGGCCGATAAGACTTACCTAAACACTAGAAAATTATAAGTAATATGAAGAGAAAGGTTTCAAGTTGTTATTTTACAAACCGTAAATGATCTAGACTCGAAGGACGGACCAGTGAACAAGGCATTAGGTCAATGTTACGAGCGGATCTGCTCATCCAATAGACGACCATCCAAGCGTTGCGCGGCTCCATGAGAAAATATCGACACACTAATTAATAGGGAATAATGACTTTTCGTTACAATAATAAAGGAATAGAGAGCGTAAAACAAAATTACGGTTTTGTGATTATTAAAAATGACGCAGCTGAACTTGTGAACTTTGCTTGTGAAACTCACATTAATGATGATGGAAATCTGACTAAACGCATTTTAAGTAAGTAGTTAATGTGAAATATCAAACAATAGTGCACCAATACGGTACTATCTGTTATTATTTATATAATAATAAATAAATATCATGGGATATTGTTATTCCAATCAAACTAGTCCCACGGTAAGCTCAATTAAGGCTTCTTGCACTACAACTGCGGGACTACGGGAGCGTAATAAAGCTTGCTTATAGGCTATAGAGTCATGTGCAGATCTTTTATTTTAAGCTAACCAGCATACATCATGCTGACAGACTTGACCCAGTTTATTTCAAACCATCTCATGCAATTTCACCCTCGCAGTTATGTTCCTAACTATCACATCCATCATCCTTAAATACATCACAATTCCTGTCACCGTTCCATCACTGAAAGCAAAGCGCATATACCATTAGCGCGGCCCGTTCAACGAACAGACCATATACTCAAAGGGGGAGGGTTTTAGTCCGCAGGCGAGTGGAGATGTCATTCCATCCTAAGGCGGTTTGCCATCCTCAGTCGAGTCGGGCATGCCACCAGAACCCTGGTGGTATCCAATGAGGATCCTCCCTCTACAAAAAAATCTGTACTAGCTGTGTCTGTGTGTGTGGTAACTGTACCTATGTGGTCTTTCAGAAGTGCTCCACCTGATCGGCGAGCCAGACTTCCGCGACGTGCGGCTCCGATGGGAGTACGGGGTAGTCGAAGAGGACCAGCCGAAACTACTGGCCTTCCAGGTCAACTACTGCGAGCTTCAGGCCTGGGGCCAATACCGCTGCCGGACTAAGGTCTTGTCCACATTTAATAACATCCTTAATTACTATTTGACTTTGTCCCAAAATACAAGCGAGCTGTAAGGATCGGCCGAAACTCCCGATCAACTACTGCGAGCTGCAGACCTGGGGCCAGGACCGATGCCGGACTAAGGTCTTGTCTACATTTAATAACATCCTTACTATTTGACTTTGTCCCAAAATACAAGTGAGCTGTAGGTAAGGATCGGCCGAAACTCCCGATCAACTACTGCGAGCTGCAGGCCTGGGACCAGTACCGCAGCCGAACTAAGGTCTTGTCTACATTTAATAACATCCTTACTATTTGACTTTGTCCCAAAATGCAAGTGAGCTGTAAGGATCGGCCGAAACTCCCGATCAACTACTGCGAGCTGCAGGCCTGGGACCAGTACCGCAGCCGAACTAAGGTCTTGTCTACATTTAATAACATCCTTACTATTTGACTTTGTCCCAAAATACATGACATGTGAGCTGTACCTAAGGATCGGCCGAAACTCCCGATCAACTACTGCGAGCTGCAGGCCTGGGACCAGTAACGCAGCCGAACTAAGGTCTTGTCTACATTTAATAACATCCTTATTATTTGACTTTGTCCCAAAATACAAGTGAGCTTTAAGGATCGGCCGAAACTCCCGATCAATTACTTGCGAACTAAGGTCTTGTCTACATTTAATACCAATCTTTCTAGTCTTTGTCACCTGATATGAACCGACCAAAATTGCTGGTCTTCGAGGACTACTAACTACTAATAGCTAAGACTAAGGTTAATATTTAATAGAAACCTTACTAGTCAATGCCGAGGCTTTGGTACTTCGTAGCTTCGGTGAAATTATAAGTCATTTTGATGATGACCGACTGAAGCTGCTAGACACAAAATACCACGTAGGTATAAACTGTGAGCTAGACTTAGATAGATATGTACCAACACCAACACATTTAGAATAATTTCTTACTACTGTTATTATACCGTATATTACCATAGCCATTTACTCGAGTTAAAGGCCATTTAGACATTTAAATATAATTTTCACCTCATAATAAACATTAATGGTTAATAATCTAAATTTAACTTCGCACATACTTAAAGCAAAAACTTAAAAAGCCGCTCGTCTCAGAGAGTTTAATTGTCCAACATACCATGCGAGCTAGGTAATCGTATTTAACTGAACTCATAAATGCGGGAACTTGCCCATCCGATGCCTCGAGCACTGAAGTATTTATTAAGAACAATACTTATACTAAATAATCCTTATCAAGAATTTACTAAGGTAGAGTTTTCTTCGAAAGATAGAGCATCTAATAAGTGCAATGTGTGTAAAAACCTTTTGACACGGTATTTTATTGTGATTAAAGGCGCTCGTTAAGGATGTTAAATGCTGTTATGTCAGACTTCGTAAGCCAAGTGTGGACTGTGGACACTAGAATTTCTTTAATAATCTCAGGCATACGACATGCCTATTTATGTTTAAATTATACCTCGCATCATTAAAGTAATGGTTGTTCCAAAGCTATAATGGGTTGAATACGGCTAAATTGCAATTTCCACTGTCTACATATGTAGGTAAATTAGGTACTAAGTTTCTGACTGTAGTGTAAATTAATGTAGGTACATCATCATTAACCAAGAAACAACAAAACACACTCAAGTCATTTTTAGGTACTGTATAACTTAAGTATGTTGTGTTTTGGAGAGCCTTTTTCCTGTCCGAATTGTACGACTAAACCCCTGGGGTATTCCTCCACTCCCCTTTTGTACGGGGTTTCGGGAACATTATTGCAAACCTCCGAAACCCGCGTTGTCCTATGTCTCCCTTATAAAGAGCGCGGATAGCGCACAGCGAGCTATTATTAAGTTTGACATCAGTTGTATTTTAAGTTTATCGCCGAGATCTGTGACGTCACTCTTATCAACCTTTTAATCAGGTGGTGGAAAACACGGAAGAAGACAAAGCCCGGGCCACTGAGCCAACGACGCCTGCGTCGACGCCGCGGCGCGGGCGCGTATACAGCACGCGTGTGACAGGCCTGCGCATGGCCACCACGTACTCGTTCGAGGTGCGCCCCGTGAGGCGAGACGCGCGCGATCTCGCCGACCCGCAGTCCATCGGTTCGAAAATCATCATTGTGCCTACTAAAGGATGTGAGTGTTTTTATGTATTGATATTTCGAGGGTTGGGTGGTCAAACCCGATAATCGATAAGTCGAGCAAACCGGTTTTTGATATACGAACTGTATGACACTTACATCAGGTTGTTTTATCAATGAAAAAATATCTCGACTTATCGGGTTTGACCACCCAGCCCTCGATTATTTGGGAGTCCTTTAACATAATTCATCGCATATAGTTCGGTACGCTCTATTCATATTCATACTTTGTATGCGTCCACATATTGCCTAACACTTTTTACTTAATGTGACCATGTGCAACTTTCCGTTAGTATAGGTATATATTATACACATCGCTTAAACACAGAGGACATCAGGTTTGGGAGAATTAGGAGGTAGAAAGTTCGTTCGTAATTTCAGCGTATCTAAAAATCAATGGAATAGTATAGGTACCTATATTGTAGGTTATAGCTATAGGTTTCAGGTACGTACCGAGAAGGCAGTGGTTCTCCAGGAACTCGCGTCACCGACCTAACTGCTCATGCCGCTATTATACTCGTTCCAAGTATGCCCGGTCAGGCGCAACGCGCGACCTCGCTTACCCATGCTCCATCGGTTCCAAAATCATCATCGGACAAAAGGACGCGAGTTATGTCCATGAACATTGTGTGTAATAAGCAGCGTAATGTTGTTCATAATCATTGTTCCATGTGATCATATCCGGCTCGAAATAACATTATTTTGGCAGGTTTTATTTTACACGCAACCAAGTTCAAGTTAATTTACGCTTTAGCATTGATTGTTGAATGAGGGTTTTCGATAATTTTTCTGCCACCAGGCGGCGCTTCGTACGTACCTGGTCTCGACAACTGTCAGATTCATACTATTCATAGGCACCTGGGCCTAAAATATTGAAATTCTATTTTATTTGGAAGAGAATTGATTTTGTAATGGATTACGACTATTACACGGTCATCGAACTGAAGACGGAGCTATAAAACAGGCGCGCAAAGTCACTGGTATTCAAAATAATTACTTTAACTTTGTTAATGTCATGAGAATTGACTTGGAACTATTTTATTTATTTATTTTAGATAACAATATGCCTAAAGTAATGGTTTTCAGAATAAATAAACCTATAAATATGTTGAAAATTAAATGCGCGTATTTATTTTGACAGTTCGTTAAACGGTCGGCTCAGTGCTGCCATCTCACCTCCCCATAGCGGCAGAAAAAGTATCAAAAACCCTCATTTGGTGATAGCAAAAGGGACCTACGGTGTAATTTTATTTGGCGATTGTCAGAATTAGAACATGAGATAAGCATGCGATCTTGCCACTACCAATTAGGTAGCATAGACTTAGCTATCCAGTAATTTATCCATATGAGTATAAGATACCTAATAGGATAGGGGATAGGCCTTTGTACAGGGTGCTTGCGAGGAAACCGCAAGATTTTAACTATGCATTCTAGACATCAAAATAAACAAAAAATATTATGAGACCTAATGTCAAATTCCACAAAAAAGATATATTTTTTTTCTTTTTTTTAGACTTTTTGTATACTTTTTTTTAATGTTTTTTTTAGGGACAGGTTATTTCATCAAGTCTATTCTTATTTTTCGATTTTCAGCCAAAAGGTGGGCCAATTAGAACACATTGTGGTAGCATTGTAATCAAGAAGAAGTTTTATGACAAGTTACGTCGAAAAACTTTTTCCGAAAAAAGGTTAATTATCTCTGGAACCAAGCCGAATCCAGAAAATTTTATGACATTAAATACTCAGGAATTCAGCATTAAAATCTTGCGGGTTCCTCACGAGCACCCTGTATAACAAGCAATTGAATTTTAAGCTGACACTAACTGTTGATTGATACAGTTTCAGCCAGAGCCACCCAATGCTTACCACACGCCAGCGAAGTCGAGGTTTCCACCGGCCCGTACTTCGGCGGCCGCATCGCCGTGGAGGCCGCAGACGGAGGCCCCGAGCGGTGCTCCCTGCAGGGCAACCCCAACAGTGCCCAGGATGCCTACATCCTGCGGTTCCATCACGACGAGTGCGGCTCTGAAGTTAATGACACTACGGTCGCCACCTACGTCATTGTCCAGGAGAACCTCCCGATACTCACCCACAGCACAAGGCGGTAAGCTCTTCAAAAATGTTTGTACTTAAAGCTCAGATAAAGGCTTCGGGCGTTGTCCCTCCCTTAGTGTCTAATCAAGATGTCGCCTCTATAATAAATTCATAAAAAGTGCGTTGTCTACCGGTCTCTTCCAGGTAAAGGCATCGAGCATCCTACCTTTCTATCGAGCATCTGGATGCCCATACGATACTTTCTGTAATAAGTTATGTCCGGCGTAATTTCCGCCACAACTTAAAACTTACTTCCTACTTATCTTCTAAGTGTAACGACTCAGCCACGGACACGCGCGAATTTTGGGGCGGCAAGCGTTTTATCTGTTCATTGCGTGGTAGGTAGGCGCGACGTGCGGTGGTTAGTTCGGAGCACACGCAATGATTACGAAAAACCTTTGCCGGGCAGTAATTCGCTGGTGTCCGTGGCCAAGCCGTAGAGCCTGAATGGCGAGCGTCGGGCGGAGCGTGTAGCGGCGCGTTGAGCGTCCAAGGGATTGGTTGGAACAGCGTGGACGGGCACGCGTATACGTCTATATTTGGTTAACTTGGACGCCCCGTTCGACCGTCTACTCAGACCTTAGACTTACAACCTTGTGTCGTTTCCCAGGTTTCTGGTACTCTGCACATACAAGCCAGAGACCCTGACCGTCCGCGCTGGCATCAACCTGCCTAAGGCCAACCCAGGCGATGTGCTGATGCACACGAAACCGCACGGCTCCGTGGAGCCCTACGACGATGACGAGTACAACGAGCTGCAGCCCCTCAGGCTCGAGGCGAGGAAGCAGGAAAGCGAACCAAGTAAATATAACATTTTAATGCTTACCTAACATTAACAACTTTTCATGGTTTTGTTTAGGGAGAAATGAACAGGACCAGTTCTCACTAACTACCTACGAACAAATAAAACATGGAAGCCGCACGCCATATTAAATTGCCTTTCAAAAATGGTCCTGAATTTTAGTTGACAAGTGTCACCCCCTCTTCAATGCATCACGGTAATGAATTTCAATGTCAACCTATAAAAACTTAAACCGCCATTTAAAAATAGTTGTCATTGGTCCATCAAAGTTTTGATTGGCTATATTCTATAAACATTTTGTCAAAGATGTTGCACCGAAATATGCGCGGTGTTGAGAAAAGCGTTATGTCCTGCCCATTTTGGCACAATTGAACAATTGATTTTGGGGGCATTTTTGAGCTGGCGTTAGACGTCCATGTTATATATGGTCGCAGCTAACTACACAGGGATGCTTATCATATGTAGGTAGGTACTTAGGAAAGCACCAATGTATTTTTGCCTTCAAAAGTCAATATCATTTATATTAGGTACTTACGTATCTGTAATAACAACTGCCTATAGTGACTTTCCGATCTTGCCCAATTTATACATTGTGAAGGACATTCCTTATTGGCTACAACGGTAATTTCTTACTGCGGATAGTTGGTACCTACCTATCTAGATACCTTACCTAAATAGGGTGACCTCCCATTTTTCGTAAACGGTTCAAACCCGCAATATATGTAGTTCGTATCTTTGTAAACTCTACTCCAAATGAAAGTACCTTAAGAATCCAAATATATCCTTGATACAATAACTCACTTTACTGTCTATATTTCCAGGCATGTTCGGCGAGGTATCTCTGGTAATGTTCTTGGTGGTGGCCGCGTTTGGCGGCATCGGTTTTCTTATTTGGAAGATGGTACCGCGATCGGACGGCGACGACGTCTCCATATCCACCGTGTCTACCTTGTCGCGCAACAGCATCTTCGGTAGGCGGAACAGAGACAGATTCTCCGATGGAACATCCATATACTCTATCACATTGTCAGAAAAAGACGACGATTACGTGAAGAAACCTTGCGAGGCCGATAACACATCAGAAGCTTAATCTTGTGTTCATTTTACGGTGTGTTTTGATCTAGATTGTAGCTAGGTAATCATACTTAGTTTTTATTGTCTAACGGAAATTTGTGGGAATACGAGAGATGGGACAAACGGAGCCGCTAGGTTTAATCCTTGTCGGAACAGTTAGTGCTCAACGGCAAAAGGCTATTAGCTGGGCAATTTGCAATTATCTTTGTCATATAATATGTTGTGCCGTAATTATTCATGGCATTTTGATTAATGATTAAGATGCCCTAATAGGCACGTCCTTATATGCATCCAAAAATGGTGTGCTACTTTTCGACTTTATTATTTACATGAATGAATGTCCAAAAGTGGTAGAACAATGTCTTGGGCAACGGGTGTAAGCACCAACGACATTCAACTGACTTCATACAATATGCAAAGGTGTTAAATAATGAATTCTAAAACTATACGACTATACCCAGTACCCCAGGGGTTAGTCCAAATGATATATCTGTGACTTTCTTAGTTTAATAAATTCTTTGCTAATATTACTGTTGCTAAAACACATGGGTAAAATGACTAGGCCAGTACCTAGATATTTAAATCATTGTTTAAGAACTTATTCACCTACCAGATATCTAGTACCTACTACTAGATATTGTTACTTTTAACTAGACTTACTGGACAGACCTACTTAACCAAATAAACATAAGTGCGTGATCTGATAATTAGGTTTTAAAGAATAAATCTATAATGATACTTCTAAAATAACGCCTTACCTATGTACAAATTCCAAGTAAAATAATGTACTTACGTATTTTGATGGACTGAATCATGGACCAAGAATGTAAGTTTCTTTGGATCTTTAAGATTAATTTTATTTAAGCTATTAATACTAAGTGAAACCAGTGTGATGAATAAAAACAATATGAAATGCCGTTGCAATTTTATTTGAATAGAATATCTTTAGGTTCACCTATAATGAATGATCTATTTTCCGTAGATATTGTCGGAAATAAAAACTGCTTGACAATATCATTGAGCTCTTCTAGAGCTATTTGAGCGTGGAGTCTGACTGTGGTGTCTTCGTCGGGGTCTGAGTACAGTTCCTTCAGAGTTCTATATATGGGCAGGAGATTCTCCTTTAGTTCGATTAAAGTTTCCTTACCCAGGCCCTTGATTAGACTGGATATGACCATGACGGCGGCGCGTCGGCATTCCACAGCTGGGTCCGTTTCTATGATACTCCAAACGCACAGAAGTATCTGCAATCAATAGTGTAGTACATCATCAAGGATCTGCTAGGCTTTTTGGTAAAGTTGGGTTGGCAAGAGTAGTGACGACAACCCATCACGCAAAATAGGCGCAAATTTTTGGCGGAGTTCCGGAAAATTTGCCCGCTTAAACCTTTAACCTAGTGTAGCACATAATGATGTTTTCAGAGTTTTCGCACATAATTAAAATGCATGCGGAAATCAGTAGTGTTACATAGTTTCATCATCACATGTTCCTAACGTCAATATGCGTTCTAGTGTGCAGGTTTTTCTTTCTGCTAGAATATTGCGCTTTTAACTGTAGCTAACTTCGAAGACTGATAAATGATTCTGTTAAAAACTAAGATTTCCTCCTAATAAAACACATGACATATCAAACAGGGTAAAGTGGAAGGAGAAGACAAGGGAGGAAGACTCTGCCATCAGATGGGAATAATAATGGCCAAGGCGAGAGAGAAACAGATTTTCTCCTTAACACAATCTTGCACAGGACAAAGTATAAATAATTATAAAGCGAAATTACCTCATATATAATAGTTCCTACTCTGTAATGTAGGACCAGTGCGATTTCAGCCAAGTTGGAGAGGGCAGAAGTCCTGATGAAAGGGTCTTCATGTCGGCATCCACTAAGCATGGTGTTGAGCAGGATTGTTTTATGCGTAACTGCCATTTCACCTGAAAATAAATGAAGAACACATATCTAACAATGGTCGCAGTACATATACAGTTAATAATTATTTGCAGGGGAGCTAAGATTCGATTTCTGTACTGGCAGTTAAAAATGTTATAACATAGTTGTTGTATAAATACACAACCACTGTGGGGGAGTAACTACAAGAGTTTCCTATTGCACTAAAATAATGATTATTGTTAACTTTTTAACACCATAGGCCCAATGCTAAAGACTGATTAAAAAGACATGGTCCACAGAGAAGAATAGACCTACTGATTTCCTAGAATAAACTTTAGACAGTTACAGATTAATCCTTAATAATATGAGCGTAAGCCTCACCATTTTTCCGATAGTCTTAACGTGATATACATAACGCGCATTTCACAACTGTCAATTTTTCATTCTTACAAATCGGCAACTATGCTTGCGTAAAGTTCAAATTCAGTTTTGACATTTCGATAACATGACGTCTGTGTGACAGCGTTTATATTTGACATGACATGGCATAGAAAACCACATAATCAAATGAATTTAGAGCGAAAATTTGAGGATAAGAAATGTAATATTGTGGACATACCAAGTTTTCTTGTAACTTTCACAATAATATCACCAATCTTCATTTTCAGTTCTGCTGAACTGTTTAAGTCTTTGGAGGTCTGTATCTGTGTCAGATGATTTGGAATCTGTATAAACTCGCTGCACAGGACATGAAGAACATCCTCAGTACACAGTGAACCCAGAGATGCTATGCCATTTATTGCTGCTAAGTAGATGTAAGAATCAGACTCTTTTAACTGATCCTGAAAAAAAATATAGATGAATACTTTTATACACATATCAATATTAATGTAGGTTACAATCCTATAGCCTAAATAATTTAGTTTGATATGCACTTACCTGGAAAAGGCAAAATATAAAGTGTTTTTTGGATATGGTTTCTAGATCTTTGACTTCAATCAATTTTGTGAGCTGTATAATTCCATGAGCCCTCACAGGAAGTAAGGGGTCAAACACGTCAGCAATTGCTTTAGCACAGGCTGTCTCTGGCTGTGGAGGCCTGTTACACTTGATCAAAGATAGGGCCTCTTTACACAAAATATTATTTAACCCTGACTCATCATCAGCCATTTTCTTCAGCATTGGTGTAATATTGTCAAACATTCCTTCTAAATCTTTATTGTCACTAGCATTCTCCAATATGGTATTCAACAGTACCAAAGCTATAGTCACACATTCATCATCAGAGTTCCCAAAGTTCTTCATAAGAAAATATTCTATAAAATTTAGCACTCCTGTAGGAGATTCTTTTAAAGTAGATATTACTTTTGGATATGTGCATATTTCAGAGAGGAGCTGCAGAATGTCAACATATTTTTCATCTAAATGGTTCAAAAGAATTGGATCATCCTCAGGTGAAATCAAAAAGTTTTTACTTTCCTTTGATTTTCTCTTTTCTGTCAAATCAATGAGAATTTGCAAAGAACATTCAAAGATTGTCTGTACAAAAGTAAGGTTTGCAGATCCCTTATATATATTGATAAAGTACTCCAAGGCTTCCTTCTTTGGATATTCCATCAAATTTGATACAAATTTTACAGCCATCCCTGCATCAAATTGTTCAACAGATATCCTCTCCTCTCTTTCCTGTTCTTTTCCAAACAATACCATGATCATTGTTGATCTAACATTATTTTGAGGTGATGATTCAAATAGTTTGATAAGTATTTCCTTTATTTTAGTTTTCATCTCCTCATTCTTGGTACATTTTACCCCAATCATGAAAAGCAAATATAAATTAGGTTCGAGCAGAGTTGTGGGCCAATCTAGTTTCGTAGTATACACACATGCATGCAACACATTGATTGCCCTTTCTATTTCTTGTGTTGACAATGCTATTGTGCCAGGTAAGTATGGCTTTGAAATTAATTCATCATAAACTAATGTTTGGAAAACATTTTTAACTAAGGCTTTAACCGCTTCAGAGTGAGGATATTTCTCATTTAAAGATAAAGCACATGCTACAGCAGTGGATAAATAATGTGTGTTATTTGATACCAATATATTCCTCAATTGACAACAAATATTACTGAGATAATCACTTTCAGAAATATTTCCATGTTTAGCACCAACTATTTTACAAATCAAATCAATTTTCTTCCACTCAAATCCGGAATCTATTCCGTAACTTTCAATAAAACATCTTATTAGACTGAGTAATCCTCCAGGAGCCAATAATCTGCTACTCAGTTCCTTGGCAATTACTCTTTTGACAAAGGCAGGTGGCTGTGGGTCCAGAACACCTTGTAATACTAGCAATTCTTTCATAAGTATTGGTTGAAAACAGTTTCCCACCAAGTTTTCATACACAGTTTTGTAATATTTTCGTTCACAATTAAGTTTGTCATACAGTTCTTGAGTCATAGTAAAATCACCATATGTTCCAGGTTTCTTCAAAGGTGCAAATGATAATTGAATCAGAGCAGCCAAGTAATCAGACAAATGCAATGTGACTATTATATTCCTGAGAACTGGTACTGTATAGCACCTGGTGAATAATTTTGTACACTCTGTAAGCATTTCATACTTGTCTTCATCACTCAAAGCAAGTGGGTGAAGAATAGCTGCTGATGTACATCTTTTGGACAAACTTATTCCCAGTCCTGGAATCAGACATCGTGAGATACCCAATGAGGTTATCAATTGAAAACATGTACGTAGCGTTTTCTGGTTTTTAACGCTTACTAGAATTGTTTCGTCGTTTTTTAGTTCTGTGACAATGTCATCTATTTCCTTGAATATATTTTGTAAAAACTGCCTTAGTTCTAGGAAACTAATCTTGGTGTCTGTATCTTTTGTTGCAGTTTTCAAATTTGAAGCGACAAATTGACACTGGCTCTCTGAAACAGTATTTAGTCAAGGTTAGGTTAGTAATGTTTATCAATTACAAAACAAGGTAATGATATAGTGCCACTTTACCTGGATTTATAATTTTCTCAAGGTTTTCACAAAACTTAAGAATCAGTGCCATTATCTGGATAAACTTGTATAATGTTCTTGATTATGCTGCTCACAACTTCGTATCAATCACGATTGGCATTGGCAGTATTTAAATTAATGGAAGCACAGGTTACGCCTGGAAATAAGCCTCAGTGACAGAGCCGAATTCAGATAACTTTTAATCTTACTGAAAAAGACTTGAAATTTGTTTTTATTTTGCTATATTAAATATGGCTATCAGAAATTCCATAGAAATTCAGACAGAAACTCAGGACAGAAAGATAAATTGGCATTGGCATTGGCATTGGTATCTGACACTGACAGTCAGTAACTTGTCAGTTTGACAACTTAAAACAGCCACGGTGCGTTCTAAACAGCGAAATGGGTCTTTTTAATGAGTAAACAGCAACTCTTTTTTTACAGTCTTATAATTTGCTTATAATGTCTTATTTCTTATTTCGAGAATTACAATTTTTTATTTCATGATTTTACTTAGCATCAGTATCAATCAAAATCCAAGTTTCAGAAGTTAGAAGTTATATTAGCACCTGGGTCGCGTTTCAAACCTGTAATAATAATGATAGCCATTCATCTTATATGTATTTGTATTAGATGGCTAATTTTACTTGAGTATTATTTAATTTTTTAATTTGCTTATTGCTAATTCTGAACGCATCCACGAATGTCATGATCTTGATCGACTCTCGACAAGTCAAGTCAAAAACTGCATTGAAACGGGAGTGAAGTAAAAGCCGTAACCGTAATAAACATTATACTGTATAAGCTTTAAAATTAGCATTTATTATTGCACATTCTCTAGGTTTTCGACCGATTAAATCGTTCAAATATGTTGATCAAAGTGAAGGTAAGGCCTGTGTTCATAGTTGTGTTGTGCTTTTATTACTAAGCATTTTCAGCGCCTAACCTTATTCAATATTTGTTGTAGACGCTTACAGGCAAGGAGATCGAGATTGATATTGAGCCGACTGACAAGGTAGAGAGAATTAAGGAGAGAGTGGAAGAGAAAGAAGGTATTCCACCACAGCAGCAACGTCTTATATTTTCCGGCAAACAAATGTGAGTAATGTTTTCCGTACAATGGTGTTTTATAGGTAATAAGTGCACAAGATTCCTTACGAAAGTACTGAACACAATAGCAACAAGCTTTCTTTTTGTTTTGCTTCTTCATTTGACTAAGTTAGTCATACAAATCTGACCTTATGTTTCAATAACCATCAAGTTGCAGTGACAATTATTTTCTTTCTCCAGAAGAATATGCAGCAAAAATGTTTAAATATTAGTTAATATTGAATGCATGGACAGTTTGCAGTTATTTTGTACAATTTTATAGTAGTGGCAGCCTTTATTTCATTTCATTATGAGTGTTGCATAAAAACTACTTATCATAATAAATAAATAAAGTGAGCTTTTGTTAATGGTAAATGCTTAATAGGTTGGGCTCTCTTGTTTTAATCATACATAAATCTAATTATAGTTTAATTATGTTTATGTGATTCAATATGATAACTTAACACTGACATTCAATGGGTTAACTACTAAAATATAATATTATTTAAAATTGTTATCCAATTGTATACACTGAAATGATCTACAAGATCATTCTCTAATAAAATACATTTTGATTTCAGGAACGATGAGAAAACCGCACAGGACTACAAGGTGCAAGGCGGCTCAGTGCTCCACTTGGTGTTGGCGCTGCGAGGGGGGGAGTGAAGGCTTGTGATACTTTTCTCATATTTATAACTCTTAATTTTATGTTACATTTCTTGTATAAAGTAAATACGATTTCGTAAAACATTTTTTTGTTAACTTGCATCATCCCTAAACATCATGGTGCTTGATCATGTCAAAAAATCAGTTGTTCTAATGTGTAAATGGGTCAATCCTTTTTTTTCTGTTGATATTCTGTTACGTCACCCAGGGCCCAATTGTTGCATAGTTTGCTAGAAGAAAGTATCTTGCAAGCTCTACTATCATCATTAGTGGGTGACCCACCTTGGAAAGGCCACATAGTTTTCAAAACATTCAGTTTTGTATATTTTAATTAGGGCTTGCGGTACACGTATAACCTGCCAAACAGGTTACCTGTTTTCTTAAGCCCAACGGTACTAAGAACCCGAATTATAAGAACCCACGAGGTACCCGTGTCTGTGTATAATATACGGATACCGTATACACGAAACTGCGTGCTACCCGGGTACTTAAGATCGAACCGAACGGGTTCGAAATAATTTGAGCAAATGCAAATAAATTCTACAATTGAATGTAACCTTCAGCTCGTGTGGTGTGTGTATTTTAAATTATGTAGACTTTTGTTGCGGAGTACTGCTCATACTTGTGTTGATGTGAATTTTTTGTCTTTCGATTTCAAAACTATCTATTTAGTGCGTATTATTTTAGCTCAATATCAAAATTTTTAAAAACATATTGATTCAAAATATAATTTAAACAATTTATGAGGAAACAACAGTTAATTAATTATTTTTTTACTACATAGTTGTTTTACGGTTCATGTCGTTATAAATAATATTTTTCTAACTATTACATTCTATGTAAATATATATTTTGTACAAAAAAATAATCAACTTCCTTTTTTAGGGTTCCGTAGCCAAAATGGCAAAAACGGAACCCTTATAGATTCGTCATGTCCGTCTGTCCGTCTGTCACAGCCGATTTACTCGGAAACAATAAATGCTACAGTAACGAAATTTGGTAAGGATATGTGTTGTATGAACCGCTACAGGATTATGATACTAAATTATAAAAAAAATCATTGGGCTCCGGCCCTCCATACGTGTAACTGAGGGATAGAAATTTTTTTTAGTTGTATATAAGCGTGTGGGGTACCTATTAATAGAAAGGTCTTTGAAAATGATATGAAGGTTTATAAATCTCATTTTTATTTAAGCAAATCGTTTTCAAGATATCAGCTCTCAAAGTCTGAAAAATGTGTCCCCCCCCTCTTTTTTTTAAACTACGCGATATAAAATTCTAAAAAAAATATACGTTATGCACATTAATAAACTCTATCAACGATTTTTGGTTTGATTAAATTATCTCCTATAGTTTTTGAGGTAGGTTGATTTAACTGTATTTTTTTAATAATAAATTGATAATGGTACGGAACCCTCCGCGCGCGAGTCCGACTCGCACTTGGCCGGTTTTTTATATTTCTAACGGCTTGCTAACTAACTATAAAAATCGTTAGTATTATTACTTAATGGAGCTGACCATACTGTAAGTATAGTCGCCATTAGATATATCGGAGCGGCCAGGGTGCTCACATATTTCTAAGCAGGCCTCTATTGTCTTAGTATTAGAGTGCTTGTTCAGATATTTTTGATCACCGTGGCCGCTACGATATATCAGATGGTGATAGTACAAAAAAACTACCTGTTCAGGAAAGGTCAGCTGATATACCTAACAGTTCTATTAACACGTTCGCCTCCGGTACTGTTTCACTAAGTGCTTATACTATGCCGATCGAAATTATCTGATAGAAATCCTATGCCAGTGACACGCATGTGTGACCGAAAAGATTGTACTCCTATGCCGGTGACACAGCACTGTGTCAAAAACGTTCGTATTTCGATGCCACTGGCATAGGAGTGAGAACTTGATTAATGCTAGTGGCATAAGAATAAGATTACTTTGATCACGTATGTGTGTCACTGGCATAGGAGTACAGTTTTTTCGGTCATGTATGTGTGTCACCGGCGTCGAACGTGTTAATGTTTTATAAATGTCGACTGTATACTTTTATAAATCTGTTAGGCAATAAGGTCTATTGGCACAATTAGCCTTTCACTTATCTATCCATTTGTACTGTAGCTCTTAAGTCTCACGACCTGTTTGTACACTTCTCGCCAAAGAAGTCCCCGAACCCGCGGGTAATTAATACCAGTGTACCCGTGCATACGGGTATTATTTACACGGACTCTAAATTACCCGTGTAAATCGGGCCTGAAACCCGTATACGTGTAACACGAACACGGGTATGAGAAACATTGACACGAAACCCGGACACGACCGTGAGCCCTAATTTTAATGCTATTAAACTGTGTTTTTAAGGGTGACCAAGGAGAAAGTAACCATAGCAACAAATCACATAAAAAAGTGGTTGATGTATGTTACTATGCATATTATTATAATCGTATGAAAATCCCTGTAGGCCCAATGACGTCAAGCCTACTACCGTGAAATTCGAGAATTTAGAGGATTTGTCTCTGTTGCTTTAACCCTTTGGTGCATATGATACCACTGTATTACAATTATAACTCTGTTGCCCAGTATTTGAAGTCTCAATTGATTATTATTTTGACGTGTCGTTTCCGACGTATCGTTTTTGATAATCTATGCATCTAAGGGCTAATAACGCCTTTGTTGGAGTACAGGGAGAAATCGTCGAAATTTGTGATTTCGAAGTTGGTTTTAGGGCCTCTGACAGATATAGAATAGATGTTTGCAATTTTACAACTTCGCAATAGACCCTCTAAAGACTGCAGAAATGGAGCAACTAAGTTTGATATTATTGCTCCTTGCTATCACCAAGATAAATGGTAACATTCCCATTCATATCATATGTCACACGGTAACTAAATTGTTAAGCAGTAATATCTGTACTTCAGAGCCAGGCTCACGAAATGTATGGATATTCCGGGACAATTGTTTTCTATTAGGATTGAATCAGCTCGTGAGTAGAATTCATATGAAACATAGGTACCAACCAACAATAGGTGGGGACAACTATACAAAATGCCCTAATTATTATCAAACCGCGATTAGAATGGGATTCGAAAGTACTGTTGACACGATAGTGTATAAGTCAATCAAAAATATATTTATAGCTTTTTTCATATATTCATAGTTTAAGTGCAGAGACTTACAGACAATAGATTAATTAATCACTCACTACATCTGTAAACATATATTTTCTTAGTAAATGATGTGTCATTTGTTGTGTCAACAGTACTTTCAAATCCCTTTCTGATTCCGGTTTGATAATAACTATAGACGATGTCATGGTAGCATCGATGAAGGGTAACAAGTAATGAAGCCACGACATATTTTGAGCATGTAGTTTATTACACCCATATAACATTGTACATATAATCCAGGTATAAATACACATTTTGCACTGCATTGGAATATTACATAAAAATAAACATCTTTGGTTTACAGAACAAATCAACAACATCAAGAAATATTTTCTAAATTACATACATTTACGCGTATTTGTATCTAATTTAATAATAAAATTTAAGTTACCACAAGCCTTTCGTTTCAAGTATTTTTTTCCAAAATATCTACTAATTTGAGCACTTGACCACTCACAAAATAATACGACAGCTACAATACAATACATATTTAATTTGACTTATATCATTCAAAGCATCTGTTTATTATTAAATATTGATCGTGTATAAAATATCTTTGCACTTACTCAGATAAAGTTACTTTTTGGTGTTAAGTTCAGAACAACATATTTATTTTTTGTTTAGACTTCAATCATCACATTTTCGAATAATGGGTTGCTGTACAATTAAGTTACATACAATATAATTTAATCTTGGCAAAAATATGTCGAAATGATATTTGGACGCACATTCATTAAATCAATTATTTAAATATTTTCAATATAATGTTGTTCAACGTTTCTTTCTTTAAACTATGAAATCTATTCGTTTCACAAGTGCTCAATTTTTCCTTCTCAACTGGAATGGATTTTAAATAGTACTAATTTATCTACAATATCGAGTGTTTAAATGACGTTGGGACGGAAACATTTCCTTTAAAACGTTATACTGCTTCGCTTGATTGATCAATCAAATAATATAACATTATAATTTTGAGTTTCTTGATGTTTAAACTTTTAATTTATATCTAGGACAGACAGACATCGAACTAGAATGTTTTTCTAATAGACAATATAGACGTGAAATCTCCCATGTAGAACTATAATGACTATCTGTAGCATGGGTATTAGGTATGACGTAAGGGTCAACTAGATTTAAAACATATGGAGACGCCAGTGTTTTTTCTATATTTACAGTCATAGTTTGGCACATTTTGTCAATTTATCAAAACAGTAAAAATATGTTGGAGCTAAATGCTAGGATAAAATACATAAGTAGCCATGTTTGAGCGATAGACAGGCAATCGGCACATGCAAATCTCTTAAAATAGGTATCTACATACAAGGATTTTACGTAGACATAGTAGACCTTACGAAGTACAGAATGACATAATATTATTATTATATAGTTTACAATTTGAGATAAAATGAAAATTCGTAATTTTGTACACAACAAATTGTTGAGACTTACGGTCTCATCAATATGTCTATAAAAGTGAAAGGGACAAATGAATACTTAGCGGCTTGCTAAGTTAGAGGACGTTTATGATTTGTGGGGGTTAGATCATAAAGAACAAGAGAAACCTTATCCCGAATGTGAAAAAGTAAATGATTACTTACAACCATTCGGTAAATTATGGGCTCTCTTATTTTAACTGATTGGACTTCGTAGCATTAGTAACTCACGCGTATTACCTTTCAACCGTATGATTCTTTGCATAAACGACCCATTTGATATAATATTTTTATTTATTTAAAGTCTAGAGAGTGCTCCCAAACATATAAACAATATTCATTACTAATAACAAAAACATATTTTTACGCAGCCAATGCACCGATCATTTCATGTCAATTGGGGAGGTAGGATAAACTTATGGCAGATGTCGGTATTCCATAGAATAGCAAAAAGAGAGAGATCGGCGATAGCAAAATTCGTATGGAAGCTATACGGTTCTCCCGAAAATTCCCCGTAACTTTAATGCACAACCATTGGATGAAACAGCCGCTATAAACAATTAATTAGTTTATGTAAGGATGCTGAAAGTTTTTCAATTACCTCCCTCATTGTTTAAATTATTGATCAAGTCACCGAGTCACAGGGGACTATAGGTATGTTAACACCGGACAGTTACAAGGAATATCTTACCGATTTTTTTTAATTCCATGCGATTTTGAATACGACATTGCATCGCTCACAATATATTTATCGTAACCTAAATATAAGGATAATACTTAATTACATTAATTGAAGCATGAAAATACTCATGTATTCGCTTCGACACGGGAACTTGGCTAAGGGGATATACAGTCATCTAACGACACAGCTTTATTAAAAATTGCACTAAGTTATGTATGAGAATACTTTTAAAATTATATCCGATTAATTAACTAATAGAGATCTAATCTGCATTTCGGCTGTCTGTAGTCAGCTGGGAATTGGACCTGCAATAAAAAAAGAATAATTATCATTTTCATCACTCCAAATACAATCACTAGGTGCATACATATTTATTAAAAGATTGTTACGACGTTCTTATTAGTAGTAACCTTTTGACCGCCGTAGTCTGATATGTCAGACATTCAATATCTGACAAATAAGATAAAAGTCTGATTTGGTATTTGGTATTCATATACTTATGATCATTTTGCAAACTGATCTGCGTGGAGTATTTTTTTATTGGTGGTGACACGGGAAATCTTGATGAAAAAATCACGGCGGACTAAATGTTAAAAGGTGCATTGGGAAATTTGGGAATAAATATAATTAAACGGTTAATCTTACGAAACAACCAATAGTTCTTTCGTTCGTGTGTTTAACCGTTTAATTGTATTTATAGTTATTTTGTCTCACGACAGTTGAAATCCAATCAGTGCACTGGGACATATTTTGAGCAACTTAATTATGTAGGTACATTTATATTTATGTATTTGACCCAAAATCGCTGTGTATTGCGCCTTGACAATTAAGTGTAAAGAAAATAGGTACTATGTTATTACCAAAGTTACCCTCCTAAATTTTCCAGCGACTGAAAGGTTATGACATAGTTTCTTAGTTACAGATGTAACGTATCTACTTGTACAGTCAAGAGCAAAAGTAAGTGATCATTCTTGTTCGATTATAGACCTTATCCCATTGTGATAAGGCACAAGGTGATCACTTACTTTTGCTCTTGACTGTACCTACTATTGCAGCTGGTGTTGATAGTCTAAATTGATAAATGAATGCTATTAGGTATAGTTCGCGGGTGCCCGGCTATTTTGATTTGATCTAGGTCAATGTTAGCCGCCGTTGCAATACGCATTGAATGGATACTGCAGAGTTTTGATTGTAGTTTCGTTCGATCGTTAATGCTTGACTTCACAATCGCAAAATCTAGGTTAATATGAAATGTCATACCTTCTTATCTTTTTTTATTGGGGATAAAATAGCTAAACCAATAACATAATACATACGTGCAATACAAACTATATTTTCTCAAATTTGCAATGAAATGGAAGTACCATGTCGCTGGTTCCATGACTGAACTTGATATTATGTTATGGCATTTCATAACTACTTAGAAGTCCTAGGACTGCAAAGTAACGGAAGTAACTTGCTTTAAAAAGTGAAATACCGGAAGTAACTTGCAAAGTGACAGATCATCTTGACATTTCACTGTAAGAAAAAGAACAAATGCCAATGTCACTGGGTAAAAGAGAAACCTTAAACAGTTTAAAAAAAATTAAAAATGTTAAAAAATTAAGTTGTTTTTTTAAATGTTGTAGATTCGTTTCGTTGTTTGACTTATTTGTTTGTCTACTGTGAAATTGACTTCCGATTTTTTATTTCGTTGCAAGTTTGAGAAAAGCACTATGTTTGCTTCGCCTGGAAATCAAACTTAGCAGGTTTTGTATCTATTCGGCCCGCTAAGTTTGGTTTCCTGGCGTCAGCAATAATGTACTAATTCATAAGGGCTTGTCCATTAATCACGTCATACGATTTTGGCCTGTCGTAGACCCCCCATCCCCCATGGTGATATTTGGTGATATTTTTAGGATCCCCCCCCTAGGCAATATGACGTGTATTTTATTGCAAACTTAAATAGTCCTTTTAATAACACTTGAATTTACTTACTTTATAAAGCACTTGTGATGGGAAAAAACTTTTTTGTCAACTACGAGGTAAATGTTTTCGAAGTTTTTAAACTTAGTATTTCAAGTTTTAAAAAAAAGTTAAGATTTTAGCTATAATGCTGTTCAGCAGAGAGAAACAAAAAAATACACGTGATTTGTCCGATGACCCCACCCCCCCCTCCCCTATGTTGATAGTTGGTGACTTTTCTTGACCCCCCTCCCCCTATGCTAAGGTGCTTAAGGCTTGTCCATTAATCACGTCATAAAGATGACGTGATTAATGGACAAGCCTTAAGCACCTTGGCCGCTCCGATAGTAATAATAATTTATCTGTCACGTAACTGGGTACACTCAGTTTTCAACTTACACATCGCTCAACCGTCGGACAGCGCCGGCGTGACCCATCCGTATTTGTCGTGGGTCTTGACGAGCGAGCGGAAGGCCTCCTCGGCGCGGCGCCGCGAGAACTCGCGCGACGGCCGCGGCGGCGCGCGCGCCACTCGCCCCTGCCCCTTCACCACGGACGCTGCGAATTGCATCACCACAGCTTCCACGGTGTAAGCGGACGCCCAGCCGCGAGGCGTTAGCAGCTCCATGCAGATAGCCCCGCCTGGAACAAAATTGGAGCCTTCTTTAATCTGCTGAAATCAATTGCTCACAGCTCGATGCAATTCTCATAGCCTTGGCAAATGAGTAAGCCGTACGGGTTAGTAGATCGAATCAGACCCATCTAGAGACGATATTATAGAATAATGTCATTAGAATAGTTAGAATCTAATACGCGCCCTATTTATTCCACTAAATGTGGCCCAGCACTTGACTCGTCGGTACTACCTGAAGTTCATCATGTGAGGAAGGCTCTGCATCATCATCGCGACAAAATTCCGGTATCTAATTAAGACAAGATTGAACTCTAGGAAGTTGAAATCAGCGTAATCCTTTTTAATTAAATAGGTACTTTAGGTCTCCTCATGACTTCTTTCTGGAGACATCCTCAAGTTGAGAGAATGGACACAGCCTTAATAGCAACTCGAAGCATATTCGTGCCGGAAACGCCCGCCCCTGCCTCCTTTAGTCTTACGTACTTACATATTTAAATATTTAGCGATACGGGTTACTCACGTAATTTAAGTCGATAATTTGCTCG
>JALPQI010012021.1:0-38321 GCA_025490895.1 Thaumatotibia leucotreta
TAGATTATTGATTTCCGGTTCGACAGCTGTCAATTAGTGAGGTGTGCATAAAGTGCTTTGTGTGTTTATAAATATAAATCGAGTGCAAAAAACCACTATTTCGGGACAAAAGTGACGTGTATCGATTAATCACAACTCGAGGCACATAAGAAACAATAATCTTACGAATAAAGTGAACATTTCGAATTTCGAAGCAAAAAGTGCCCAAAATCACCAGAAGAACGTTATATATATCAATAACTAGCGATATAAGTATAACCTATTTGGTAGATGCATGAATGTAGGATTAATATGGATTTGACAACGTTTTAATAATAGCAAGAACGAAAGGGATGGTCTTATGAAACTTTTTACTAGTGGAAGTGAAAAGGAACGATAATCGTCTGTCCTTATCACTGTGCCACTATTTTTTGTGTGTGTGTGCATTAGATGCTAAATGTAAGTGCCAGACAAATGCGTTGAATACGTCACTAAGTGCCTGTGTGGCACTTTCGTCTTAGTAGTAAGTGACTATGTCTATCCCTCTTAGTGGCACACTATGTGCGGCCCCTCGGGTAGATGACATTTTGACGTTTGACGTCTATGACAAATCGTCTCAGTGTTGCCACGGCGAAATTCACTTCAGTCAACGATTAGAGTTGCCCACTCAACACCAGTGTGGCCATACATAAAGAAAGACTACCAAATAGTAGAAAACTAGTCACAACCTGAAAAATGGAGCAAAAGCAAATGGATTCTTTATTAGAAAAAATGAATCAAGCGTTTAATGCAAGAACAAAAGAAATAAAAGAAGAATTTACGAAACAAACGACCACCATGACGGAAAATTTCTCTAAAACCTTGACAACTACTTTGGATGAGAAATTAAACCCTATAACGGAAGAGAATACAAGGCTAAAAAATGAGGTGACATTGTTACAAAGCAAGATCCAGAGTTTAGAGAAGACCGTAAGAAAAAATAATGTTATACTCCATGGAATAGAAGAAAGTGAAGAATCCCATTATGGTCTCATGGAACTGGTATTGAAAACTCTTAACATCATGGCAAAGGAAGCTAAATTAGACGACTTCGACAAGTGGGAAATAAGTGAGGTCTACAGGTTGGGGAAAAAAGACAATACGAAAAGGAGACCCATATTGATAAAACTAACGTTGGCATGGCGAAGACTAGCGATTTTACAGAACAACAAACATTTTCCAGAAAATATGTATGCTACAGAAGATTTCCCGAAAGACATACTGCAAATCCGAAATGAGTTAAAGTTAATACAGCAAGAAGAAACAAGAAAAGGAAAGCTTGCCATTATACGTTACGACAAATTGATTATAAAGGAAAAACCCAACCAGGAAAGAGGCAATGATAAAAGAAAACGCTCACCGTCTAAAACACCCAAACAAACACATCACAACGGAGGAGGAGCCAGTCAAACGGCCCCCAAGAAACTCAACAAAACTAACGCACTAGAGTTTTTTACAAGGCGCTCACGACCAAACTCACTTTCTGAAAACTCTGAAAGCAACGACCAATAACAATTACCCACCAGCCGGAACCGGTACACACGAAAACAAACTTACGAAAACACAATTACCTATTTAGGTCCCAACCCGGCTGGTCGTGGGACGACAGACCGAAACCCCCAAGAGACAATTAAAAATTATAACAAATATAACTAATGTAAAAACAAAACAACTAGATCAATACCCAAAACAAAAGACACGGAAATTACTACTAATAAGAAAACAAAATTATTCATAGCCACGCTTAATGTTAGATCACTGAAATCACACGAATCCCTATTGGAACTAGAAAACGGGTTAGAAAAGATTAATTACGTTCTCTACTACAAAAACATAACAGCTGGCCAATATGGAGTGGGATTTATGGTAAAAAAGGCACACAGTAATAACATCATAGAGTTTAAAGGCATATCCGACAGAATTGCTATTCTGAACATCGTACTCCCTGGCTATGAACATCCCATATCAATTATGCAAATTTATGCCCCAACGGAAATCAGTAACGAGGACACAAAAGATGACTTCTATGAAACGCTTAACAGCACCATGGAGAGCTTAAACAAAACTGTGATTATTCTAGGGGACTTTAATGGACAGATTGGACAGAGAAGGCGAGGAGAAAATATTATACTAGGGTCATACACAACGGGAAAAAGGAATGACAACGGAAATAGGTTAATCAACTTTGCACTGGAAAACAATCTCCACATAATGAACACCTATTTCAACAGAAAACCTAACAGAAAATGGACCTGGGTATCTCCAAGTGGCACAGTAAAGAATGAGATAGACTACATCATGACAAATAAACCTAAATTATTTTCAAACGTCCAGGTAGTCAACCAATTAAATTTCAATACAGACCATAGATTATTGAGAGGACAACTACACATGACAACAGCAAAAAAATCAAGGAAACATCTACACCCTATAAGAAAACCAATGCAACTTCCACTCCCACAAAACATAACAGAACAACTAAAAAATGGATTAGCTAATATACATGAAATACAGGGAACTCAGTCAAAATATAACTCTCTAGAAACCCTCCTGAAAGAAATAGAAAAAACAACAGGATCTACTAATAGGATTAAAGACAAACTCGGAGCGGAAGCGAGAGACTTAATTAAGCAGAGATCAGTTTTGTTCGCCAATAGAAAAAATAATAAACAGGAAATCACCAGACTAAGTAAATAAATAAAATTACAAATAAGAAAGCATAGAAATAATAACAGAACAGACACAATAAATTATTACATTGAAAAATCAGGTGGAATAAAACAAGCACACAACAAACTAAGAGAAACTCGGACATGGATTGATAGTATTAAACACCACAAATTTTCTAAGAAAAAGACAAAAAGGAATGACATCTTAAACGCAGCTACTGACTATTATCGCGAATTATATCATGACGACAGAATTGAACCAGTTATAATGGAAATGAACGAGACAGAAGAAATCCCAAGTATTATGAAAGAGGAAGTTATAAAGGCCATAAAGTCGCAAAAGAAAAATAAATCGCCGGGTGAAGACGGAATCTCGAATGAACTGCTATTGGGAACATACGAAATTATTGCAGATACAATCACAGACTTATATAACGAGATACTCGCCACAGAATCCATTCCACATCAGTGGACCTCCTCTACTATCATTTTGCTACACAAAAAAGGAAAAAAAGATGATATTACCAACTACAGGCCCATTAGCTTAATGTCAAATATGTACAAAATATTTTCAAAAATATTGTTGGATCGCATGACAATAACATTAGACGAAAACCAGCCTAAAGAGCAAGCCGGGTTCCGAAAAGACTTTTCGACCCTAGATCACATTCACACCATTAAGCAAATTATCCAAAAAAGTCAAGAATATGGGATAAAACTATACTTAGCCTTTATTGACTATAATAAGGCATTTGATTCCCTCAAACAGTCAAAAATCTGGGAAGCACTGGCCACACAAGGAGTTCACAACAAGTATATTCGTATAATCAGCAAGATTTACAAGAACATGACAGCGAAAATACGAACAGAAAGATTGGGTACGTATTTTCCAATTAAAAGAGGAGTTCGTCAAGGGGACCCGCTATCTCCCAAACTATTTTCGGCGGCCTTGGAACAAATATTTAGACACCTCCAATGGCGACACTGTGGATTAAATATAAACGGAGTTCAACTAGACCATTTGAGATTTGCAGACGACCTTATATTAATTAACAGTGATCCTAATGGGCTAAACAACATGTTAGATGAGCTAGTATGCGAAAGTGAGAAAATGGGACTACAAATGAACATGTCAAAAACTAAAGTTATGACCAACCACGAAATAACACCTATAATAGTCAGAGACAATAAAATTGACTATGTAGATGAATACACCTACCTTGGCCAAATCATTTCCCCAAAGGACCTTACAACTAAAGAAATAGAAAATAGAATCAGCATTGCATGGAGAAGATACTGGTCTTTCAAAGAAGTGATGAAGAACCCCAATTTACCAATGAAGGCAAAGTCTAAAGTATTTGATTCCTGTATACTCCCCAGCATGACATATGGGTGCCAGACGTGGAGTTTTGTAAAACATAATATACACAAACTAGAAGTATGTCAAAACAATATTGAACGTAGTATGCTTAATATAAAACTTAGAGATAAAATTAGATTACAAACAATAAGAAAGCAGACTAAAACTAAAGGCATAACACACTATATTAAAAAGCTGAAATGGAATTGGGCAGGCCATATGATGCGGAGCAAGAAAGATAAGTGGTCAAAATATGTAACAGAATGGTGCCCAAGACAATATAAAAGAAACAGAGGAAGACAATGCCGTAGATGGGAGGATGACATTGTCAAGGTAGCAGGGGCTACATGGATGAGAAAGGCACAGGACCGTCAATTGTGGAAGTCTCTAGGGGAGGCCTATGCTGGAAAGCAAGACCAAACACAGGGACCAAACAGGAACAAAATATTAAAAACTAATGTACAAAAACAATTTGGTTGAATAAAGGCTATTATTATATTATTATATTATTATTATATTATATTAAATCACAAAATCGAACAGAGAACTCAGAAGGACTTCGAAATACAACAAAAATATATAATAATATAGAAATAACCTTAAAGCATCACGAAACTTTAACAAATTGTAAGCCTTCCAACACCGAAAATAAGCCGAAATCAAAATAAACAACTATGAATATTTGATTTCATCACTTGATAAAAAACACTGCTTTTGCAGTAACAGATGTCACGCTGAACGAGTTATAGGTAACTTTAATTAAACATTTTTAGCATAGTAACTATTATTTTCAAAGTAACAATAGCCCAATGGACAAGAATATGAAATATGATGAGTAAAGGACGTTTGTTTAAAAAGTTTTCCTATAGAAGATAAAATTAGAGGCAAGAAAAATGCTAACATAAATTTTTTCAACATCAATGGATTCAAGTAGGTTTTATCTTGCATGAATCCTTGTTAAAATCAATATCAAGAGACGTGAATGTTTAAGAAAATAATAATGCTATTATTTATAAATAAATAAAATAAATAAATAAATAAATATCTGGGACATCTTACACAAATTGACCTAGTCCCACGGTAAGCTCAAGGCTTGTGATGTGGGTACCAGGCGACGATATATATAATAGATAGATACATACAGATACTTAAATACATAGACAGCCATGACCAAGGAACAAATATTTGTGATAAATAAATACACAAATAATGCCCTCGCCGGGATTCGAACCCGGAACCTCCAGCTTCGTAGGCAGGGTCACTACCGACTAGGCTACGGAGGCTGATTTATTTAATATAACATTTAGGTTAGAGCATGTACTCACACAACACAGGGTCCTCACTGGCCCCATCTCCATCCTGCAGCTCGGGCTCCACTGCGGGTTCTTCCTCTAAATGGAACAAACACAACACAGATCACTTTACTATGATCTGGTGATAGCAACACCTTTTGTGAGGTGGTGTGGTTGTAATACCTCTATTTCATGTATGACTGATGTCTAAATCTTAATGACAACTACATTAGGTTAAGGTTAGCCGTCTTTCATCTTATTATAATTATAATTATATTATCATTTTTGTTAATTTTTAAATTTACTTCAATTTGTGCATGTTATGGCATGACGGATCCGTGCATGGGTTATAGCTATAGCAGGTGCACAACACAAGAGATTTCTCCAAAAGGCCTCTACATGTTGGATACATATCCCAGTTCTCAAAATTATCTCTAAAAGTTTTTTTTTTCTTATCTTGGGCATCTTACACAAATCAACCCAGTCCCACAGTAAGCTCAATTAAGGCTTGTGATATGGGTACCGAGCAATATAATAATACATATAATAGATATGTAGGGACACATATGTAATGAATAATATGCTGACATAGCAATCGAGGTGCGTCAGTTAGCCCCCGCTTAGCGACTTGCCCGGTTCTCTCCCAATTCCCAGTCCCAAGGGACATAGTAGAATCACTCATTAAGTAAATTCTTATTTGTGCTATTTTGACCTTCTGATTTGACCTTGTGAAGTTGTGATACAATAAACTATTGTTTCCTACAATCAGTGACTTTAAATTAATATTCCATCAGTTTCGTTAAATCCTACAGTCAGTAATTCTAAAGTAGTAATCCTACAGATAGATACTTAAATACATAGACAGCCACAACCAAGAAACAAATATTTGTGATAAATAAATACACAAATAATGCCTTCACCGGGATTTGAACCTGGAACCGCCTGCTTATGAAAATCAGACTGTCTATAAAAAACCAAGACAATATACAGTCCTGTGAAACTCATGCCTGCTCCAGGAAGCCCCTACGCACTGGGCCCAACTGGTTTCCACCTACAGATACTGTTATTCTGACACTGCAATGTTAATGTAAAAAATCTTATCTACACAATCAATGTGCAGTGAATTAACAGCTTCCAAAATAATTTTGCAATTTTGAAAAAATAAGTATCCGAAACTAAACATAACACCTTTGATTTGATTGGAACTTTTCCAATCAATAGAAGGGCTTTGCTACCTTTGACGCTGTTCTCTCCCTTCAGCCACGTCAGCAGCTTTGCTTGGCAACCCTGCACTTGCCGCTTGAACTCGCTCGCGTCTCGCAGGCGGCTCACGCACTTCCAGCATATGCCGCGCGAGCCCGAGCCATCCAACATCTGGACATAAAAATATAAAATTATAATAATAGTCTTATGGCCATCAACGTAGAAAGATATAGATACCCACTGAAACAAATAAAAAATAATATTCCAAACTGCAGTGTAAGTTGAATTAATTGAACGAGGATGTTGTACGAACATGTATATCGAAGCACTGCTCGAGCATGTCGGAATATATCTCCGTTATGCCGAGTTGCGTGTACGGCGTCGTCAGGTCCTTGTCCGGAGCTCGCTGCAGGCAGCAACAACATGCATGCGTCATGTCCATCGTCCGTCACAAATAATTTCACAATATATTTAAATAAATTTATATCGCGTACTTCCCAGCAACAGTAACAAATATGTGAATAATGTGACTTTGATGCGATTCTATAAATGAATGACGATTTGTTAGTGGCGTTAGTGTAACCTTGTAACCCATAGAGGGGAGGCGATAATGCACATCCAGTGAAGGAACGTCCCAATAATGCACGACCCGATAATAGGCGTCCATCATGTACACGGATTATTGGGGCGTTCTTTCTCGGGACGATCATTATCGGACCGTTCCAGCGAGGTACGGGACGATAATCCAAAGCCACATTTTGCACACGGCGATAATGCACGTCCCAATAATCCGCGTCCATCCCTTGGCTTCCAATTATCGGGTCGTGCATTATTGGCACGGGTCGATAACAACTGTCAAAAACATTAGTGACGTTCAGACAGCTAGCTTGATACCGGTTTTTGTAAATAGACAAGCGACAGTGACACTGTGACATTGACACTTCTTGACTTATAATTTTAAATTAACTTTGAAACACCTTTGAAAACAATTTTCTGTTCTTTATTGAAAACAAAGTTCAAGTCACAGGAAAGTATAAAACTGCAGTGACGCTGACGATGTAAAGCGGTATGTTGGCTTTTAAAAATGATAATGATGAATGATAATGATGAATGATGTATATGAGGCCGACTGTTCCTTGTGACATCGTGGGGATCATAAATAATCTTAAAAATAAGCACAGTGTTGGTCATGATGGGATCTGTACCAAAGTTATTAAACAGGTATCACACACTATAGCATTCCCAATTAGTCACATAATGAACTTGTGTATCTCTAGTGGTGTTTATCCAGGTCAATTGAAACCTGTGATTGTAAAACCTTTGTATAAAAAAGGAGATAAGAACAATATATCTAATTACAGACCCATTGCCTTAGCCTCGGTGTTTTCGAAGGTATTTGAGAGAGTCATATACGAAGCTTTATATAACTATCTTGAAAAGTACAATCTGCTAGCTACTGATCAAAAGGGATTCCGCAAAAATATAACTATTAATATGGCTATTTATGATCTTGTGAGCCCAGTAATCTCGAAAATGGATAAAAGACAAAACATATGCGCAATGTTTATGGATTTAAGTAAAGCGTTTGACTATGTGGATCATACGATACTTCTAAAAAAGTTAAATTCTTATGGTATCCGCGGAAATGTTTTGGATCTGTTAGAATCATATTTAAGTCACAGAGAGCAGATTACTGAACTCACTCAGATATGATTGGATACAAAGGAGGAAAGGACATACAGATCGGATGTGCGTCTACTCAGATATGGTGTGCCTCAGGGTAGCGTATTAGGGCCACTGCTATTTTTACTCTACATCAACGATCTCCCGAAACATGTCAGGTATCCTATGGTTTTATTTGCAGACGATAGTACAGTGTTAATTGAGTGTAAAGATATTAATAATTATGAATTGGAAATTAATGATACTATGAATACTATAATTGAATGGCTTGATGTTAATAATCTTAAAATAAATATTAATAAAACAAAAATAATGCACTTTCGACAAAAAACGCCTCTGTTACCTATAAATTGTAACTATCAAGGGTATACTTTCGAAACAGTTGATGAAACAAAATTTTTGGGAGTAAATATTGTTAGCAAATTGCGATGGACACCACATACAGAGGAAGTGTGTATAAAGCTTAGTAAATATGCATACTCGCTGTACAGACTGTCGAAAATAGTAACCATTGAAGCAGTAATTGCCGCCTATCATGGCTATGTTGGGTCAACTCTCCGATATGGTCTAATATATTGGGGGAATTCGACAAATAGGGAGATCGTGTTCAAGGCACAAAAGCGATGCATAAGATCAATGTTTGGACTGCATCAATTGGATAGCTGTGTTCCATATTTCAAAGAGCATAACATTTTGACACTTCCGTGCCTCTTTATATTTGAAACAGCTGTATTTGTCAAAACAAATCTTCATTTATTTAAACAAGTGTCACAAATATTTAACAGAGATATCTACTGAGCTCACAACCTCTGTATAGTATTTGCTCGTACTGCATTGAAGCGGAAAAGCGTGTTTTGCTTGGCAAGCAAAATTTATAACAAAATTCCTTTCGCTATAAGAATGGAGCCGCTACACTTGTTTGAAAATGACCTAAGCAAATTATTAACATCTAAATGCTATTACTCAATACGCGAGTTTCTTGTAGATGCCTTAAACTAGCCTGTAATTATAGTGTGTGACATGGAACGTGAATAATGATGAGTTTAGAACGCACCCCAATCACGGTTCCCGCGCTCATAGCTGTCAACCAGAGACATAACCTAAAACGCTCGCTACATATCCCAGTGGTATTTTGTAATTGATTATGATTGTAATTTGTAATGTTTATAATAAACACACGTTGAATACATAGATAGTGCGTATTAATTAACATTACATGGTGCCGAAACAAACTTCAAATTTAACCGAATATGGGAGAAAATGAAAAAGCAGACTTCAACATCAAACCGCCGAAACAGTTCATTATAAACACAAACGAAGATGTGGCGAAGTCATGGAAACTATGGCTTCAACAATTCGAGTGGTACTCGATTGCAACCAATTTGCAAGACAAAAAACCAGCGGTACAAGTCGCTGTATTTATGGCTTGCATTGGACTGGACCTGACGCGGTAGTCATCTATAACACATTCAATCTTTCAAATGCGGAACAACTTCAAGTGGAAACGATAAAAGAGAAATTTACGAATTATTTTACTCCAAAAATAAATGAAACGTACGAAAGATACGTATTCAATAGCATGCTACAAAAAGAGGGGCAAAAGTTCGAGGAATTTCTCACAGAGCTTAGAAGTAAAGTTAAAAACTGTGGATATGGGACCTTAGAAGATAGTCTGATACGTGATAGAATTGTAGTAGGTGTTAGAAGCGATACACTCAGAGAAAAACTACTGGCTGAACATAACCTCACTCTAGACAAGACAATAGACCTCAGCCGTTCAGCAGAGCAAGTAAAGATGCAGGTGCAAACAATGAAGAGTGCTGCCACAGTGGATGTGGTAACCTGGAATAAAAACACACATAATAATAAGAAAAAAGAGGATAAAAGTGAAGAGACATTTCATTGTGGTAGATGTGACACAACTCATGGCCGGCGCAACTGTCCTGCCTACAAAAAAGTGTGCCTGAGATGTAAAAGAAGAAATCATCTTACAAAATGCTGTAAAATTAGAACGGTGGATTCACTTTTTGAGCATGATAGTGGTAGTGAGGATGGATTCATGGTGTCGGAAGTTAACTCAAATGAAGATGAGGATACAGAAGATTGGCATGAGCAAGCAATGTTACCTAACAGAGTCATAATCAAATTGAAACTCGATTCAGGCAGTCAGTGTAATGTAATTAGCCAAGAGATAGCAGAGCAGACTCTAACCACAGTCAGTCCATCAACAACCAGATATTTAACATCCTTTTCTAATCATAAAATGCATGTTTTAGGAGAGGTCAAACTAGAAACTAATATAAAAGGACAGAAAAACTTAATCAAATACTATGTGGTTAAAGAAAAAGTATCTCCTATTCTTGGTAGGCCAACAGGTGTCAAATTGAAATTAGTAAAAAGAGTCGAGACTGTAATAAAAAATGAGGACTTATTTGAAGGAATTGGCTGCCTGAAACAGTACAAATATGATATAGATCTTGTAGATAACCCAAAACTACCAATATGCCCTGCTCGCAAGCTTCCACACATAATTAGACAGAAAGTTAAAGATGAGTTGGACAGTATGGTCGAACAAAAAATAATTAAACCAGTGACAAAGCCTACACCAGCTGTTTCGCCAATGGTTGTAGTAAAGAAAAATGACAAGATACGACTTTGCTTAGACCCTTCAGAAATAAACAAATATTTAAAGAGGAGACATTACCCACTCAACACTCTGGAGGAAATTGCTGCAAGAATTCATGGCTCAAAATGGTTCACATTACTGGATTGTAGAAAAGGATTTTGGCAACTGGAAGTGACTCCCCGCACCTCAGAGTATCTTACATTCAGTACACCATTTGGAAGATATTCTTGCTTACGAATGCCATTTGGTCTTGCATCAGCTCCGGAAGTCTTCCAACAAGTGATGAGTTCACTCTTAGCCAACGTGAAAAATACAGAAGTGTCAATGGATGATGTACTCCTACATGCTCAAAGCAAAGAAGAACTAGAGCAAATAACACAGAAAGTATTTGATATCTTTAGGAAAGCAGGCTTGAGCCTTAACAAAGAGAAATGTGTTTTCAGTACACAACAAGTTAAATTTTTGGGTCACATAGTGACTAGTGAAGGCTTAAAAGCTGACCCTGAAAAAATTGAAACAATCACAAAACTGAAAAGACCAGAAAATAAAAAGGAATTACAACGTTTTCTTGGACTCATCACATACATGTCCAAATTCATAAAAAATATGGCCGACACCACTAATCCTTTACGGCAACTATTACACAAAGATGTAGAATGGCTTTGGGATCAACCACAAGAAGAGGCATTTATTAAATTAAAAGCACTACTGAAAGACCCACCAATTCTTGGTTTTTATGATCCTCAAGCACCAATCCTGCTTTCAGTGGATGCCAGTAGTTATGCATGTGGTGGAGTAATGTTTCAAAAAGAAAAACCTATTGCCTACTGTGCCAAGTCCTTCACTAAAACTGAGCAAGGCTACAGTCAGTTAGAAAAAGAAGCTAATGCAATTTTAGTAGCCTGTAAAAAATTTCATAATTATATTTGTGGTTGCAAGAACTTAACTATTGAATCCGATCATAAGCCATTGGAAACAATCTTCAAAAAACCACTGACCAGTGCACCGCCACGACTGCAAAGAATATTATATAAAATTTTGCCATACAATCCTAAAGTGACTTATAAAAAAGGATCTGAGATGTATGTAGCTGACACATTAAGCCGAGATTGTGAGAAGCTAACCTGTGAAGATTTGAATGTAGAAAATCTGCAAATATGTGCAATTGTGCCATTTTCACCAGAGCGTAGAGCTGAACTCAAAGATGAAATTGCAAAGTGTGAGGAACGACCAGCAAAAGAATGACCAGCTGATTTTGCCGGGTCCCTTATAATTATTACATATTTAATCATAATTAATGTTAAATTAAGCCCTTTAAGTGTGAATTTAATAGTTTAAGTCGTATATTTCATGTAAATATAAAAAGTGAAGTGGTTTAGTGACGTTTGCTAGTGTCTTGCATTAACTCGAATTTGTAACCGTCACAGGTTATAAATTTGAAATCTGTGTTAGTTTTTTTGTTTTATCTCTTTATTTCACTCGGTAATTTACGCCAATTTCGTTTTAATTTAGTAAAATAAGAGAACTTTCATTGCGAATTCATAAAGGCAAAGTGAGACGTCATTATTTCATGTGTATACTGTAAGTAGCTATCACTCGGCTTGAGTAGGCGATTCCTTGTCTTGTTTTTCCTTTCAAGTTGTTTTTTCCTAATAAATATTAATAATGCTGACTCGCAGAGCCACAGCCGCTGCAGCTCGCCAGCAGGAAACTTTAGACAAGCTCCAGCTTACCTTGATTGAATTGAAAACTTGCAAGGAGTTGAATACTCAATTGCTCAATGAAAGGGAAGAGTGTGAGAGGGAATTGTTGTCAGCCCTTGATAGTAAAGATAAGTTTAAGAAGGAGCTATGTACTCTAAAAATAGCATATAATGATGTAAACTCACAGCGGGTACAGCTACAAGAGACAGTGGACAAGTTTATTGAGTGCTCGGCTACATATGAGCAAGCCTTGAATGATATCAGCTCATTGAAGAGAGCTCTGCATGACGCCCATGAACAAATCAACGTGCTACAAGAGGCCCAGAACAATATCTCAGCGGCCCACACACACAGTCTGTTCGAAGAACTGGTCGAGCCCGACCCAAAGTTAATTGTTACTACTGCAGCTGATTCCCCAACTCCTAGGATAGTGAAGTGTAGTCGTAAGAAAGTAAAGAAATATATTAAGATTAAGAAAATAATAGAAAGAAATAATAAGTTAACAAAACAAAATAATTTGTTTTTCAAAAAATTGCAATTTTGCAAAATTAATGTGAATTTAGTGGATAGGTTAAATGCATATTCTGCTCTATTATTAAGTAGTAAATTACAATATGAAACTGATACACAGTTGCTAAAATCAAAAATTGAAAGTTTAGAGGATTCAATAAAATCATTAGAAAGTTTGAATAATAGTTCCAAGAAAGTGATAAATGAATATACTTTGGCAATGAATGATTTGATATTCACACTCGGCCAGTCATGTTTGTGTAAACAACAGAGTGGTCGCTTGTCAATGAGTTTAATTAAACCATCTGTGTACCAGTTTACCATTAGATGTAAGTAGTAATAATTCTATCTACAATACACAATTACATATACCTGAACATAATGAACATAATGTAGTTATGTATTGTGATGAATTTGGAAGAAACATGGGCTCATTTTTGAACAGGTATTTAAAGGGACCCCGCATTTTCAACAATTGTTTGCCTTCAGCTTCTTTGAATGATATTTTGCGTCAAATTTTAGATGACAGTAATTTAAATTTACAAAGTACCCTGCTCATTCTTGTAGGGAGCCGAGGAGTTTTGAACAAAAATAGTCTAATGAAATTCTTTGAAGAATTAAATACTCTTAAAGTTAAAGAGATTATCATGTTTACATTTCCATACTGTAATGAAATGTCAAAGACAGAAAATGATACTAGATATAATTTAAATCTGACCATGTACAAGCTGTGTACATATAATTATAGTAATAAGTTTAGGCTAATTGACATTAACAATTATGTTAATAAGAATAAGTATTATTTTCCTATTATTTCTATGACTAAAGGTAAGTTTTACCTTTCTAATTATTGTAAGAGACAAATAGCTCTGTCGCTATCCTATTGTTTTGATATATCTGCCAAAAATTTGGCAAATAACTGTGCTCCTATTGAGCAATCAATTATGAACTCGGAATTGGTTCCAATTTTAACCAATAATTTAAATTAAATGATAAGACAAAAGAGTGCCATATCTCTGGCAAATTAGTCTCTAATAAATTAATTGAAAATTGTAATAATAATAGAAAACTCATCCACCTGGTTCATCAAAATATTCAGTGTATTAGAGGAAAAGATTTGCAGATTGAACTTTTTTTAAATGAACTTAATATTGATATTCTATGTATAACTGAACATTGGTTAAAAAGTAATGAAGTGGTGCCTCAGTTTAATAATCACCAGGTGGCTAGTTCGTTTAACAGACTTAGTTCCATACATGGTGGGTCATTAATTATTTTAAATAAACAATTAAAATTTAAGGAACGTAAGGACATTGTTTCTCTGTCTGTTGAACGGACTATAGAATTGAGTGCTATTGAATTAGATAAATTTATTGTTGTGTGTGTGTACAGGCCGCCTTTAAGTAATTTTGAGCAATTTGAAAGTGTAATGGAATCTGTGCTTCATAAAATATCAGTTTGCGGTAAGAAGTTACTTATATGCGGCGACTTTAATGTAAACCTTTTAGAAAATTCAACAACAAGTACAAGATTGTTGAATCTATTTAAGTCTTCTAAACTCAACCACATTTTTATGGAGCCTACTCGTATCAGTGCAACTAGTGCGACTTTCTTTCATTCGTTAACCACAAGCCGTGTTGAACGAATGAAAGAAAGTTTAGTGCAGACGCTACCTACTCTGTCTTCCAACATTAACTCCAATGACATGTATAATTCATTCTTTCACATTTTTATGAAACATTACAACAAAATATTCACTTCCAAAAAGATTGTGGTTGGTGGTGCATCTGCTTTTAGTGAGTGGGCAACTGCGGACTTGTATGAACGTAGACGAGCACTGTATGCATTGTATGAGGAACGGCGGTTTAATACGAGTGATGAATTTAAAGAACACGTCAAACAATATTCTAAGAAATTTAAGATTGATTGTAATAAAGCTAAGCGCGATTATTTGTCCCAAAAAATTAAAAATAGTTCCGACATCATTAAATCAACCTGGAAAGTGATTAATGCGGAGACTGGTCGATCAAAGCACAGATTCCACGATCCTAAATTAAAAATTAATGGCAAAATTATAGAGTCAAGTTTAGAAGTAGCAACAGAATTTGAGCACTTTTTCACCGATATACCAGTCTCCATAACTAAGGATTTAAATTCATCACCCTCGGCTGCCACTATATTATTAAGAGATAACGTCCCTATGTGTAGTAACGACTTTAATTTTGAACATATTCAAATCTCAGATGTAATAAAGGCATTTAAATCCATCAATGTCAAAAAAACTTCTGACCTCTGGGGAGTCTCTGTTCATGTCGTCAAATCCCTTATTGAAATCGTAGCACCTGAATTGGTAGTAATATTTAATTAATGTGTTGATTGTGGTGAGTTTCCTGATCTTATGAAACATAGTAAAGTAACTCCTTTATTCAAATCCGGTAGCACTTCTGACCCCACTAATTTTAGACCTATATCTGTGCTACCAACGTTCAGCAAAATCTTTGAAAAAATAGTTTTATCCCAATTAATTAAGCACTTTAACGTAAACAATTTAATGCATAACAAGCAATTTGGTTTTACTCGGGGGCGCTCAACATCCGACGCTGGTGTCGAATTAATTAAACAAATATTTGATGCCTGGGAGGAATCGCGAGATGCTTTAGGTATCTTCTGTGATTTGTCCAAGGCCTTCGACTGCGTTTGTCATGAAACATTGATCAGGAAGCTAGACCATTATGGAGTTAAAGGATCAGCGTTAAATTTACTGGAATCTTATTTACGCGGTAGAATACAAAGGGTTGATGTGAATGGACAGCGATCGCCGGGGTCATTGGTCTCCACGGGTGTACCACAGGGATCTATATTGGGGCCTTTCCTTTTCCTTATCTACATAAATGACTTGCCACATCTCATAGAGACCCACCATGACATAGTATTGTTTGCTGACGACACCTCACTTATTTTTAAAGTCAAACGACAGCAACAAGCGTGGAATGATGTAAACAATGCTATTTCGAAAGTAGTAAACTGGTTTAATATGAATAACTTAATGTTGAATGAGAAAAAAACTAAATGTATTAAATTTGTTACAAGTAACGTAAAACATCAACAGGCTAGTATATTTGTGAAAGGTGAGGAATTGGAAATAGTTGAAAGTACAGTCTTTCTTGGTATAACACTAGACTCTAAGCTTCAGTGGGGTCCTCACATATCTAATCTCTCGAATAAACTGAGTTCTGCAGCTTTTGCAGTGAGCAAGATCCGTCAATTAACTGACGTCGATACAGCTCGGTTAGTATATTTTAGTTATTTTCATAGCATTATGTCGTATGGCATTTTATTATGGGGCAGTGCTGCCAATTCAGAGACTAACACTATTTTTGTTCTGCAGAAGAGGGCTATTCGAGCGATATATAAAATGAGCCCTAGAGACTCACTTAGAGATAAGTTTAAGGTTATTAATATAATGACATTGTATTCTCAATACATCTATGAGAATATTATGTATGTACATAAAAATATTATCAATTTTAGGAAAAATTGTGACATACATAATATTAATACTAGAAACAAACATAAGCTCGCAGTACCCGCCACTCGGCTCCATAAAATTAGGAAATCATTCATGGGTAATTGTGTAAGATTTTATAATAAACTTCCAGTAAATGTTACTGAATTTTCATCAGTCAACAAATTTAAGAATTTTGTAAAGCGTAAACTTATATCTAAAGCTTATTATAGTACACAAGACTACATGAATGATAAAACACCGTGGGAGTAATTTAGGATTTAATTATTAGTTTGTTAAAGTCATGACATTCAATTACGATAATTTACGCTTGGAGACCTTGTATTGTACATCTCCAAACGTGCATTATATAATGTTATTATTATATACCTATTCGGAGAGAAACCTTACTTCTCTATAAATTATTACTTATAAATGTTGTGACTTTTAGAGACTTTACATCTCTTGTTATTATTATTATATTTCAATTTGTTTAAAATCAATTTTATGTTTTTTTTAATGCATGTTAGTTGTAAGATGTACCATCATTGTTTGAAAAAATAATTCCCGCCAAGTTTCTTACCGGTTCTTCTTGGGTCAGCGGTTTAGGTTTCGAACCGGAAGTAGTTTTCATATCTAGACGATTCAAAAGAGTTTGTTGCTATTCCAATTTGAATAAAGAATTATTTGACTTGACTTTGAACTTAATAACCTAAAGAAAACAATACTGGAAGGCTGGCCTGAAAAAATTGACTTACTACCAGATAATTTGAAAAAATATTGGTACTACAGAGAAACATTGGGCGTATACAATGATCTCATTTTCAAAAATGATAGAGTACTTGTACCTAAATCAATGGTACCTCTAGTAATGAAACATTGCCACTTGAGTCATAAAGGCATACAAGGGTCATTGAAGCTTGCACGCGACAATGTATTTTGGCCCGATATGACAACTGATTTAACCAACTATGTAAAGTCATGTACAGCTTGCGCCAAAATACAGAATGATAACCCGATGGAACCTATTGTCATGCAAACTGTACCAGAACGCCCCTGGAGTCTAGTAGGAACAGATTTGTTCCATCTTAAAGGCAAAGATTATATATTAATAGCTGACAGCTACTCGGGCTTCTTTGACCTTAAAGAGCTGAAAGGTGTAACCAGCATTCATATAATTCAACACATCAAATCTTGGTTTGCAATATTTGGAATACCGGATACACTGATGATTGACGGCGGTAAACAATATGATTGCCAAGAGTTCAGACAATTCAGAAAAGAATGGAACTTTGAACATAGAATCTCAAGTCCACACTTTGCACGTTCCAATGGTCTAGCAGAACGTTATGTCCAGGAAGCAAAGAATCTAATGAAAAAATGCTTAGAAGACAATACAGATTTACAGCTAGCATTACTACATCACAGAAACACTCCTAGATTGGATCTTGGTTCGCCAGCACAGAGGATGTTTAATCGCAGAACAAAAACACTGCTTCCTACAAACTATAAACTTTTAACTCCAAAAATAGTAAGAAATGTAAAGAAACAGTTACAAAACATTAAAGAAAAAGAAAAGATAAATGCAGACAAAGGAAAAAGAGAAAATAAGGAATTTATAGCTAAAGAAAAAGTCATGTTAAGAAAAAGTCATCAAAACTGGATTCCAGCAGAAATAGTATCGTCTGAGGGCCACCGATCTTACAAAGTAGAAACTGAAGATGGGGCTACTTATAAAAGAAATTCATGGCACTTGAAGCACACAGCTCCACAATCAGAACCAAGGCTGGATACTGCGTCAGAAAGTACAGCTGCACTCCCAGATCCAGCTGTTGAACTTTCGGACCCAGCTGCAGAAGCGTCGTCTGTTAATACGCCGCCTAGACCTTCAAACACGCCGCTGCCTGCAATGGTTCCGGAGCCACAGACGCTCCCAGCTGCTCAACCGCGAACTACACGCAGTGGACGCGTTGTGACTACACCTATTAGATACCGCTGAAAAGGAAGGATGACATGGAGAATAATGACGGGTTTAGAACGCACCCCAATCACGGTTCCCGCGCTCATAGCTGTCAACCAGAGACATAACCTAAAACGCTCGCTACATATCCCAGTGGTATTTTGTAATTGATTATGATTGTAATTTGTAATGTTTATAATAAACACACGTTGAATACATAGATAGTGCGTATTAATTAACATTACAGTGTGTGTAATATTTATGTGTTTGCAATTGTGCATGGCTTTTTGACATATATATGTAAATTTCTGTATGAATGTGTACTGTAAGTTATTTAGTTGGTATTTGACAGGATTTGTACTTGACAGATTTTTGTTATTCGGTAATTAATTTAATTTAAATATTCATAATGTACAATACTCAATTTATATTTTTTATTTTTATTTGGATTTTTAATGTCTATTTCCACCATTTTATTAATTCTTAAATTTTTATTTTGTATGCCTATCGGCGAAGCATAGAGCTCTCATGTAATTTTGTACCAACATTGTTACCTATGTTTACAAATAAATCATTTGAATTTGAATTTGAAAAAACAGGCTGAAGCTTCACTTGATAATATGAGAATGCTGAGGTTATTAATCCTACATTCATGGTTGAGCTGGTCGGCATGGGAAGGAGTAACTACTCTACAAAGCGCTTATCTGCTTAGCCGGCATATCCGCGGTGGCATTAAAATAAGGCCTATTACCAAAAAATATAGAAGTAACATAGCTTCGACGGAAAAGTGTGGTTGTCGAACCGATGCCAAGAGAACGCCGTAGGCCTCGAACAATATGGATATCAGGCATAGAGAAGGACCTCGGAAATGTCAATTTGACTTAATGACGACCCAGTAAAGATTACTGGAGGCAATGGATTAGGAGAGTCCAAATAGAGATGGGCACAGCATGGCTAAGGTGTAAACAAATAGGAAGTCACAGTGTAAGAGGAACAGTGTATCTGTCGCTTTCTCATGAATGTTGCCCCAGACACTAGTCTTACACGTAACCCTATGTCACGTAAGTACAGTAAAATGTAAAGGTTTATTCTTGGGACATGAGCAGGAGTGAACAGGGTACAAGGGGACTAGGTATAGGACAAAAATATTATTACAAAAATCTCGTTTCTTTTCCTCTTTTTTTAATAAACCGTTACGAAAAAAAATACCCTTAACTGTATTTACGATTGCATACAAACTAATTGGCGACATATTTTTCTGGAACAAGCTTTGCAGCAAATAATTGTCGGCTGTGATTTTTCAAGTTGTTACAGAAGTTCCGAGCTAGCACAAAGTCGTATAGAAGCTCCAGATTCTAGAAAAAAATCTCGGTTTTTTTTTCTTGCAACTAGAAAACAATGACAATATTTTTTAAAGAATATCTATTTTTTTATTAACTGCAGGGAAGAGGAAATTGAACTTCGCATCCAAGGTGCCCTGAGATGCACGGCTGCACTTCACAAGGTGCTAGTGTCCAAGCTCATGAATCGAAAAACCAAGATACGCAATACGCATCTATAGGACTGTAATGAGGCCAATCTTGATGCATGGCTGTGAAGCTTGGACGCTGACCCTAAAAGAAGAATATAAGCTCCTAGTTGCCGAGAGAAAAGTCTTACCTCTAGTCTTACCACTACCAACTTGGCTATAGAAACAGACTAAATAGTTAGTTACTTAATAGTTTGAAGTGCTTAATTAATTAGTCTTATTATGCAACTTCTCATAAGAAGGCTCAAAGTCATCCAAAGGGCAATGGAGAGGGCTATGCTAGGAGTCTCTCTGCGTGATCGGATTAAAAATGAGACCATCCGCAGCAGAACCAAAGTAACCGAAATAGCTCTCCGAATCGCTAAACTGAAGTGGCAGTGGGCGGGGCACATTGCGCGTAGAACCGATGGCCGTTGGGGCGGGAAGGTTCTTGAGTGGCGGCCACGTACCGGAAGACGTAGCGTAGGTAGGCCCCCCACAAGGTGGACCGATGACCTGGTGAAGGTCGCAGGAGTCCGCTGGATGCTGGTGGCGCAGGACCGGTCATTGTGGCAATCTTTGGGGGAGGCCTATGTTCAGCAGTGGACGTCTTTCGGCTGATATGATGATGATGATGATGATGCAACTTCTATCGGTAACACAGCTACAGTAAGATTTTCATGACTGCACAGCCGATTATAATTTTGTAAGCATGTTTGGCTGTTTCTCTTACTTTCGTGTCGGATCTGGATTGTAAATAATAAACTACAGAATGTCAATTGTCAATAAAGCGTAAAGACAAGTAACTAGTAAAGTAAATAAATAGTTGTTTGACATTTTTGACAAATTACTGAAAAGTTAAATTATTATTAAGCATAGCAAGGCAAACTTCGCACCTTTAGTGCAACAATTACCTAATTTCCTAACTATTAGTTAGGACATTGAGTCATTGTTGTACTAAAGGTGCGACTTGTTGAATCGTAAACTGAAAGTTAGTTTCCCATCCCTACAAAATCACTCTATTTGTCAAACATACGTAATCTGTGGCGTTCAGAAAAAAGTGGTCGCCGATTATTGGGCCGTCCTTTCTTGGTCCGTGCTTTCCGGGGTCGATCATTCTTGGAACGGGCCGATAATGAACGTCCCAATAATCCGCGTCCACTGCATGGTCGCGGATTATCGGGTCGTTCATTATTGGGATGGGAAATATTGGCCCGTTCCAGCTGGGTACGCGACGATAATCCGAAGCCACTGGGTCTATATCGAATCGCATAAAAGTATTGTTCCGAATATTTTGTCGCATAAGAATTTTACGCCGAAAATTGTTTCGCCGAATTATTATTTCGCATATTTTTCATATGTCGAAGTTTTTGCGCCTAAAGTCGTTTGTCCGAAACATTATGCATCCTAATGCTTATTGTGTCTAACATTCATTTGCCGAAATTGTATTATGCATATGTTTAATGATCCTAATATTGTACATTCTAAAATTGCTGCTAAACATAATGCCTACTAAAATGAAATAGCTAAGTCGCATTTGTAGTATTACGATCTGCCAACATGTCGACGGAGCCCCTAGCGGGGCTCCTATTTCCGCTCTAAGGGACAAAAGATACCTAACGAACCTATCCAGGTGAATTACATGATTTTGTAATGTTTTTTTTTTTACATGCGGGGGGCTTCGCCCCCCGAGCCCCCCTTGTGGGGGCTTCGCCCCCCCGTCCCCCCTTATTTGGTCTTTCCCTTAGCAGCTGAAGCAGGCCTAGTATTTGTTTTGTAAAATGTTTTAACCTAACTTAACCGTATCGGTCCCGCCCCTCTCGTTTTTCTGCAATCAGGTTATCTACAAACAGCTAATTTCATTTGATAGACGTGACAACTTAACTTAATATTGATGTAGTTTATGTTAGTTTAAAAGACTAGTGCTGTTATTTTAGCTAATCTAATAATAATGCGAAATATTTTTTATGACAATCAAAATTAGTAATATTACATTTTAGATAATTTAAAAGTCGACTTACGAATATTCGGAAAAACATACTTTAGGACTTCTATTTGTGTATGCATAAAAATAATTCGGCGAAACGATTATTATGCCATTCAACAATATGCCAAATGTTTCGGCCAAAACATTTTCTGCACAATGAACATTATGCGAAGAGACGGGCACCCGAAGCCACTATTTGCACAGGGCGAGAATGAACATCCCAATAATCAGAGTCCACAAAAGTGGACGCCAATTATCGGGCCGTCCTTTATCGGGACGTGCATTACATGGAACCCCCATAGAGTATATTGATTAATAGTCATGAATGTAGGATTAATATGGATTTGACAACGTTATAATAATAGCAAGAACGAAAGGGATGGTCTTATGAAACTTTTTACTAGTGGAAGTGAAAAGGAACGATAATCGTCCGTCCTTATCACTGTGCCACTATTTTTTGTGTGTGTGTGCATTAGATGCTAAATGTAAGTGCCAGACAAATGCGTTGAATAATGGTTGAATACGTCACTAAGTGCCTGTGTGGCACTTTCGTCTTAGTAGTAAGTGACTATGTCTATCCCTCTTAGTGGCACACTATGTGCGGCCCCTCGTTAATAGTGTAGTGTAACCACAGATAAGGACTAATTACAAAAAGTCTGTACTAAACGGTCGGCAATGACGGCTTCTTATCGTCACAACAGTCGCATTAGATTGAGTTACAAAATTGTTTTAATATTTTGCAATACGTAGTAGCTAAACAATTTATTACTGTCCCATCAGGGATTTACTGAGCGAAACGCAATTTAACACGTTCACGGACGGTAAGGAGTTTGGCTTCCGACCAAAAATGACACATAAATTTGTATGGAAATTTTGTACATGCTATAGCAATGCTATAGCATGCGTGTCATTATGACACATAAGAAATATGGTAGTTAAGGACGCATACTGCTATAGCATTCGACTGCTATGGAATAACTTAGTCAGGAGTCGATTACATAATATGCCAGTAAAATTCTATATTATTGTCCTGCCACACCAGTTCTGGTTCGTTAGCTGATAGTTCCAACTCCTCGACACTTAAAACCTCTTCCGAAGATTTATTAGTTGCCTCCTCGAACAACCTGACAAATTTTTCGTGTTCTATTTTTCATCGTTTAGTTATTACAAATATTACAGAAACATTTCACTAATAATGTATTTATGCCCTCGTTATGCTGTAAACAAACAGTATTAAGCGTCTAGAGCCAATTATTGACCATATTATATTCTTGAAAATTTAAGCGAAACACAACGGCGAATATATTGATGGAAATATTTTAATTTACCTTTCGCATATTAGTACGGTCAAATCGTACATAATTTTACCCTAAACTCGCAAATCAAGTAGTATCGCTGCATTTTTGGTATGTTGCACAGATAAAATATAGGGAAGATTCCGTGTATTAAGACATACATGAACAAACTATTGTCATCCTTCACCCCATCTCAAGACGTATTCCATAAGGAAAAAGAGACAAATAAAGTAGCTCTACTTGGTCGTGAACTCCATCAACGACTCCATTTTCTTGAACAATGCTACCAACCTGACTAGATAAAATGTCATTACTATTAGTGATGTCCAGTCTTCAATCGTATACTTTTATCGTCAATAATAATATTTTAACCAAATTAGGTAGCGAATACAGTAGGAATAAACCTTATTTCCTACTCAAAATCACGATCTTCTTCGATCGTGATTTCAAAATCTACATTTTAGGATAAAAATAAAATCACAAAGTTAACGAAATATTTTCTTTAATTAAAATGTCATAATGAGGGTTTCCTAAAACGTATGCCACTAGTTGGCGCCACTTAGCCGTAAGGTCCCGCTAAGAAACACAATTATCTAGCCCCAAAGAAAGACTAAGTAAATGTTTTTTTTTTTAAATAAAGTTTAAATTTTTTTATGTATTTTTTTTAACTCATATAAAATATTTAAACCAGAAACTATAAACATAGAATTTAGACAAGTTTCTGGACCTGCTCCTGCCCTGGTGATTTCAGAAAACTCTCATTATAACATGTTTTATGGACTTATCATTCCTTAAAGCATACCTAACAATTTTGGTATGATGGCTTCTTTATAATTAATTTAATCAGTCTACACAAGTATCACATGAGGGTCATTATTAAACTAAATTTAATTTACTTGCTGGTTGACATAACATTGGATGATTACCAAATATGGTGGGTAGTACGTCAGAATGTAATCACTTATTCGCGTACCCTTGCCTGAAACAACAGCTTAAAATTGTGCGGAGCATATTTTTGAATACTCTTTAGGGTACCAGTCGTCTGCCTTTTTGATATTTTTGACCCATAATAGCCTTTGTTCAGTGTCCAGTGGAAACCTGTTGGACATTAAAAACATCGATTCATTTTTGAGTTGACTATCAATACATTTATCGATATCACGATCGGTCTCTTAAGTACTACACTATGCGATACAAATGTTTGAATCCCACTATTTATAATTACATTACGAATGTAAATACAAATGGTTTAATCACAAAACTACACATATGTATCCGACAACAAATATTGAATAAGATTTTCAGTTACTTTTACCTTAATAAGGTTCGAAATCTTAAAATTCAAGTCAAAACTAAATTGCCGGTGAAACGTAATGTCTTTATTTTGTTCATTCAGGTAACCCTGGCGGTTTTTACACCCTGGAACCACACAAGTCATCACTTTTATCACATTCCGTGCACTTATCGAACAGAAATATACATGAAAAGCTTTATTTTAATCACTTTTACTATTTGCGGTTTAGGTGCACTAGTATACACAAACAAAGATCGTTGACAGGCATTGCCGGCGTCACCCACAGATAAAATAGACTCGGTCTATCAATTTTATATGTCTATGGTATGTTGTTTAGACACCACAGGGCAGTATAAAACCACATTTTGCAAGCAAAAAAAGGTTGTGCTAGCTGGGTAGTACGTGAAAAACTGCGAAATTTATGGCCATTTTTTAGTTTCTGATTTTTATTTAAAATACCTTACGTTTTTTGATATCATATGTTATTAAACGTTTAAAGACTAATAAATTTCCAACAAGTTGAGCTAACATGCATTACCGTAGGTCTTATAGTTTCAGAGATTCGAGACTTTAAAAAGTACTCCTTTTTGTAAACTAGATAAAATTTTGTGTTTTGCTAACATTTTCGGCTTAATATCGCCTCACCTAATTATGCTACGAAAAACATGCGATAATGACCTTATAGCGCACTTAATATTCTTTAATTTAAGGGTAAAATTAGGTCAGTGAACTTTGTAGTTGAAAGTATAAACGTGAAATTCATAAGGCAGGAGGCCCGCTATCTAAGTTTTTCATACAAATCGCAAGTCGAGTTGCAAAGCTGCAATTTTGGTATATTATAAAGGCCTTATAGATATATACGAAAATGTATATTAAAAGAAAAACAAAATAATAGTTTTGGCAAAGGACGTAAAAAACGGAAAAAAATCGGACTTTTTTTAGTTTTTGACGTTTAACTAAAAATCTATTATCTTTTTGATACTAATTGCTATAAAACTAAGAAAGAACATTAAATTTGAAAGGGTTTGAGCTACGTTGCATCACCGTAAGTTATATATATTTTGAGATACGACATTTCATAAAGTGCCCTTTTATCAAAAATTAAACAAATTTTAGGTTACGTTAAAGCTATTCACTAAATATTGGCAAAACGTTCGCGCTAAGAAAAAAAAAGTAATTGTAGATAACAACTACATTAAATTTGGAACAAATTGAGTCGATAACAATTACTGTAAGTCTTATAGTTGGCGGTATACGAGGCTTCAAAACATGCATTTATTTTCTTAACTTAATGAAGGGCACATTTTGAAATGTCGTATCTCTAAATCTATATAATTTAGGGTAATGCAAGGTAGCTCAAATAATTCAAATTTAATATTCTTTTTAAGTTTTGTAGCAATTAGTATCAAAAAGATAATAGTTTCTTAATTAAACGTCAAAAAGTAAAAGAAGTCCAATAATTTTTCAGTTTTTTTCGTCTTATGCCGAAATCCCTTTTTTGTATTTCTTGTAATATACATTTTTGTACGTCCTTATAGGGCCTATATAATATACTAAAATTGCAGCTTTGCAACACGACTTGCGATTTGTATGAAAAACTTAGATAGCGGGCCTACTGCCTTTTGAATTACGCGTTTATATTTTCAATTACAAAGTTTGCTGACATGATTTTACCCTTTAACGAAAGAATATTAAGTGCGCTATAAGGTCATTATCGCATGTTTTTCGTAGCATAATTAGGTGAGGCGATATTAAGCCGAAATCGTTAGGAAAACTCAAAATAGCGTTAGTTTACAAAAAAGAGTACTTTTAAGAAGTCGCAAATCTCTAAAACTATAAGACCTACGGTAATACATGTTAGCTTAACTTGTTGAAAATTTATTAATCTTTAAACGCTTCCTAACATACAATGTCAATAAACGTAAGATTTTTTAAATAAAAATCAGAAACTGAAAAATGACCTTAAATTTCGTAGTTTTTCACGTACTACGTAACTAGCACAACTTTTTTTTGCTTGCAAAATGTGGTTTTATAGTGCCCTATGGTGTCTAAATAACATACCAAAAATGCAGCTTTACTACATGTTTTGCGAGTTTAATATACGATTTGACCGTACTATATTTAAATCCATCTCCAATTAATTTCACAGTAAAAAATAAATACCTAAGTACTAAAATTCTTTACAGCAACGTACTCAAAATATAAAGAAATAATAGATAAAAACAGTATTTACAACGATTTAAACATCATCTTATGTATTTGCACTCTCCCGGCGCACATGCCGCACATCTGAACAAATCCCTATACTACCGCGAATGCCATAGCATTTGTGCACGTATAACCCTTCGGGTGGCAGGACCGTTACGTCAAAAAGCTGTCAGGTGGCGGCGCCATTTTGCGCGAAAATAGTCAAGTGCCAGGGGGTCCGACGGGTGGTCAACGAGAAATTGGCGGGAGTTACAAATTTACCGATTATTGTGTGTTATTGTATGAAGCTTATATAAAAAACGCACAGCGTTATAATAAGTATGAAATAGGCTATTAATTCCGTTAACAAACATATATTTTTGGTAAAAGTGTAATTTGCTAGTCCTCGTTGAACGTAGGCCGAGCAAACATTTTCCCGATTTTTGTGTAGAAGACACTAGTAATATAAAATACGGCATTGATTTGAGAAAAAAAATAGGTTTATTTGTAGCAATATACATGTACAAACAAGAAAAGAAAGTAAAATGATACCCTTGCATAAAGCTTTTACACATTACAAGCACGTAAATGTTACGTCGTAAATTATTTTCGTACAACATCAGTCAAACACAGAGTAAACTTTGAAAATTTGTTTTGTAATCATATATTGATTATTAGTTTCAAATTTTTTATTTATTTTGCATAATGCCTCATGGAAAATGTGTTCACTTCGGCGTCTGAAGGAAAACTAATGTTTTTGTAAATAAAATTTGTCGAATAATACGACACTCAAAAACTGAGGTAGAAAGATGACTCGTAGATTGTTTCAAAATAAGTATACACCGTTGGCCTGAATAACCCGAAAGATTTAATGTAACGATTCTACAGCCTACTTAGAGTATATAAAGTTTAGTAACACATAGTCTTAAACCTCATAATTAAGGAGATATTAAGTATTTAAAACAAATCATAATTAAAAAAATCTCAAGTATAACACACCCTAAGGTATGACGTAGTCACCTACTACTTTCACGCAGACGCACTTACCCAGGTGCATCGGTGTCAGCCAGTTTTACCTAATTAAGTTTGGTACCTGTCGACAAAAAGGTTTTACTACCGAAAATTATTATTTTTCATTGTGGATAAAAATATGTAACAAGCAATTGATATACAGCGTAGGTAATAATTGTCACTTTATCTTTCTTATTACACTTAAAAATTACAAGTAGTTTTTCTCTTATCAGTAAGACTGATAAGACTAGATTAATTCCGCTCTCCATCACCAAAGTGCAACCTATTTGCAATCACTGACAACTAGCTGATTGATAGTTTTAAAGTTGAACATGATTGATACATGTGACATATTTCGAACAAACTGATTTCAAATTATTACTGATTGTCACGTAAGAATTACATTACACTGTTATAATTTAATAAATAATATTCGTTATGCCGTTTTATCCGCCGGAACATTTAGTGGATATTCATTATGTGTATGGATTTTGTGATGGTAACTCGCTCCATGCAGTCGCTGAGTACCGAAGAAGATACCCAGGTCGCCGTGTACCACACCATTCGACTTTCACAGACATCCACAGACAGTTTCGAGAAAAAGGGCTTGGAAAGATTCAAAGAGAAAGAGCGATAAATCTGGATATACAAATAGAGAATCGCATAATGAATTTGATTACCGAAAATCCAACATTATCGTCAAAAGCAGTAGCACGAATGGTGAATGTTAATTACCGACTTGTTTTGAAGGTATGGAAAAGGTACGGGCTGCATCCTTACCATTACAGAAAAGTGCAAGGTTTAATAAATAATGATGGGCTAGCTAGGGTTGCCTTTTGCCAACGGATGACCCAGAAATTAGTTGAAGACCCTGGTTTTCTAAATAAAATAATGTGGACCGATGAGTCGTTGTTTACGAGAGAGGGAGTATTTAATTCCCATAATCAACATATGTGGTTGGAAGAAAATCCCCACGCAAAAAGGGAAAATTCGTACCAACACAAATTTTCCGTAAACTTGTGGGCTAGTATTATTGGCAATAAACTTATTGGTCCCGTCATATTTCCAAATAGATTAAATTCAGAAAATTATTTACATTTTCTAAATAATGAATTAGTCGAATTACTTGAAGATATCGATTTGGAAACCAGAAGAACCATGTGGTACCAACATGACGGATGCCCGGCTCACTTCGGACTAGCAGTTCGTAATTGGCTTGACGAACAATACCCTGAGAGGTGGATTGGCCGTGGAAGCAACGTCTTAGCGTGGCCCGCCAGGTCACCTGACTTAACTCCACTGGACTTTTTTCTATGGGGAACTCTAAAAGATAAGGTATACAAAACACCAGTGAACACCAGAGAAGAACTATTAGGCAGAATTCGAATCGCTTCAGAAGAAATAAGGAATACCTTTGTGAACCTGAATAACGAAATCCGTTTAAGATTAAATCTTTGTGCGGAAACCGGCGGTACACACTTTGAAAACCTAATACATTAAATAAATAAAAATTGATAGTAACTGTTTATCATGGTTGTTTATTTTAATTCACTCAGTACCAACTAAATCAACACATCGAGAATTTACCTAAAATAGTATGTGTACGAAGGTACTGATTAGCATGATCCAATCAATAATAAAGTAATCATCCTTTTCCTGCTTTAGTATAAGGTATAATAATAAGAGACATGATCTCCTGGATATAATCAAGATTAATAATAAATAGTTAAGATCAATATTATTTTTTGACGCTCTTGGTAATTTTTTTTATAAAAAATCGTAATTTTCCATTTTGTATCCTTTCAAACGTTTTGTATGATAGACTATGTTGTGACACTTCTTTACGGAAAACGTGTCACGGCATTCGTCGTGCCTCGTGTGATATCGGAGCGACTCGTGAAGTGTCATGCTCGCTCCCTGTTTCTCAACTTGAGATTAATTTGATTCGCTTACTCTCTGAAGTAAAGGCTTGTCCATAAAGAAACACGCTATTATTATGATTTAATTTGTATTGAAAAAGTGGGTCAATTAAAACACACATTTCGACCCATGTTAATACAACGTTATTTACTCGTACTGTCGTTAAGAATACGTGGTTTAAATCTTTCGGGTTATTCAGGCCAACGGTGTATATTTTCAACATGTGTTTGATTTGTAATGTACAGGATTAAAAAGTACATTTAATCCTCCTCCTCGCGTCGTTTTCCTCAATTCTGAGGGTCGTGATTCCCTAAATGGGGCATAATCTTCTTCCGTACAGTTGTTCGCCACTTGTTTCTTTCCTTGGCTGAGTGGAGGGCAGCGTGTAAATTTGTGTCTAGGGTTGTCCGAATCTGGTCACTCCATATGATTGGACTACGACCTCTTGGTCTTTTGCCATCTACCTTACCGGTAACCATGAGTTGCTCGAGATTGTGCCCTTCTTTCCTGGCGATGTGACCAAAGAAGTCAAGTACCCTACGCAGGCAGATGGAAGAGAGACGGGCCTTTAAGTTTAGTTCGTACAAGATAGACGCATTTGTACGGAAGGCCGTCCACGGGATCTGAAGCATTTTCCGCCAAACCCACATCTCGAAAGCATCAATGCGTTCGCGATCAGCTTTCTTTAACGTCCATGTCTCGGCCCCGTAGCTGAATATGGAGAATACCAAGGTGTTAACTAGCTTCATTTTGGTTTGGCGGGAGATGTTACGATCTTTCCATATTCCTTGTAATTGGGTCATCGCACTTTTACCCATACCTATGCGTCTCCTAACTTCTTTTTCACACGATCCATTGCTGCTCATGTTAGCCCCGAGATAGATGAAGTCTTCAACTATTTCCAGTTTGAGAGCACCCGTCAAATTTAGCTTATTGCCACGGTCCACAACCATCAGTTTGGTTTTGCTGTGGTTGTTTTGTCGTGGTCTGCGGATGACGTCGGAATGAAGTTAAAGTTAGTTAATATACGTGAGTTTATCCGTTTTTCATAGTTTTATTTCATAAATAAATGTCATTGGAAAATCTTACACAAAACGACCTAGTCCCATGGTAAGGTAAATTACCTAAGGCTTGTGTTGTGGGACTTAGCGACGACAATATACTCTGTCCAACAATTCATGGAAGTAGAAAAGGGCCCCAAATTTAATAAAATGTGTTAGTTTTTAGTAAAACGTCCCACTTTGTCGCTTAAGTACCATAAAGACGAGGTTTCTTTGTATCTTCATATGAATAAACTGACAAAGCGGCTTTATGGCAAACGACAAAGTAGGACGTTTCACTAAACTCACTCACAAATGTAGGTGCTGAGAGTAGTCTGCCCTTACAAAGTTTGAAAATGCCGCCTTTTATTACCAAAAGGGAATGTTGGACCTGTTACATCCTCGACCACCACGTACATCTGAGACTCTTCCTCTCGCTCCTGCATATCTTAAATTTATAACTACAGCATAGCAAATAAACATACACGTGAAAAATAGTCATTTATAATAATAGTGTCTGAACGAGTGCCTGAAACCGACACGAGTAGGGAAGATGACCTACATTTCGACACTAACATTATACCATTCTACAACGCATTATAAGAAAAATACTAATGTAATTAATTTCCGCACTAGTGCGGAAAAGTCACTGTCTGTACATGTAAAAGTATTTGGCCAACCAAATTAACCAAAATAAGTATTAAATCCAAAAACCGAAGTCTTATCCATACTATTCTAGGTATCTACATTTGAAATGAAACAAAATGGCCACGGTCGCGACCTTGAAACATGGGTCCCGGTATATCAACGACGACATTTTTTAATAAAATATGATCGAGTTTTTAAATAAATGATTATATATTTAAGTTACCAAATAGTTAACCCAGCTATTTATATCTAATTTGGGGCTAGTAGTGTTACATGTACATTAATAAATGCCCGATTTCTCTGAAACAAACCTGTTCATAACCCAAATCTTTGTAATAAACTATGAAATAAATATGTTAATATGTAATAAATGGAAGATTAAACAATTGTAAATTGCTTATCACTTAGTTAAGCATATTATATTTAAATCAAATAACATTTTTTATAGAAATAAACGGTTAAAATCATAATTTATCGGGTATCAAATAATATTTGACGAATGCACTCCTATCAAATGCTTTTAAATTAAGGAATATCTGCTAATATTTATATTAAATACACTTAATTTTAAATATAGACAGATTTTTTATGTCTTCAGTGATATATTTTTAGAAATAACCAAGAAATAACGCAACTTAAATGTGCGCACAAACTCTAAATTTTCGCGCCAAATACGCAATAACGAATCGGCCGGGAGCCGGCCGCTCGGCACTTGGGGATTTTTCAGATCGGCCGGGGCCGGGAGTCGACCGCTCGGCACTCGGGGACTTTTTAAATCGGCCGGGAGTCGACCGCTCAGCACTCCAGTGTATAAAGAGGGCAAGGAGGTGAGGTTGTCGCTTACTCAAAAACTAAGCAAAAATCATGTGATGTGACAGTAATCTTATCTAGGTTGGGTACAACGTGACAGTAAGTCGAGGACTATGGGTATTTTCTATAGTGGAGTGAATTCTCTAACATTTCTGGTTAAGAAAAGGGGGACGATTAAAGACTGCTATAGCACTTGTGTCCTATAAAGGGGGCCTTAACCCGAATGCTATAGCAGCTACGCCCGTGAAAGTGTTAAAAAATGTTGAAAAATAGAGCAGCCGATTATTGTAGTCTTTAGAGTATTATATTCTTTGGTCTGCATTACATGAATACAAAGCTATGCCTTACATGACTGTGCAATATTAGTTTTCGTCAGCTGTCACCAATCACCATGAAGCCGTCAGTGTCAGTGTCAGGTGAGAGGACTGAGACGAGGGACGTTGACAGCTAATAAACAGCTATATACCTACCTACCGTGATTACAGTCTTATTTTGTTATTCTCTAGTTAGTTTCTGCTGTTGCATTACTAATATGTACCTACACAAAAATGTTCAAAAATATGCCCCAGTACACCCTAATTCGATACTTATTTTTGCACTTGACTGTACATCTATGTACCTTATTTTCTTACGTACGGTTGTAAAAGTAAAAAAAAAAACAATTTTAATACATAAAAATATATTTCAAATAAACAATTAAAAGCTTAATGTAATAACATAAAGAAACAGCACTTTTATACCCACTATGCATTTTCATAAAAGTATGTTATGTTTAGTATTTTTTAATTTGACAATGTCTAGACAATTTCCAATTATTATATTCTCTCCGAAACATGGAGCGCGTATGTCACTTGTTATAATAATTGAAAAATATCTTTTTAAGTCGCGTAACGTGAAGTCGACAAATAACAAAGAGATAAAATTGTAAAAATCAACGATTCTACAGAGTGAAATTTTAATCGTGAATCGTAATATATTTTTCTAGCTCTATAAACAACTAACAATGAAATACCCCACAAGTTACATAAAAATGGACATGTATTTTTTTTGTATTTTTTGGGGCTTGTGTTTTTGTATTTTTTGGCTTTAGAATATCAAAACGGATTATTAAGACAAATTAATTGAATAACTTAAATTACCTCTTCAAATTGAAGTAATTAAAAACGCCAATTTTGTCATTTCGTTAAAAATTAAATAATATTTGTTACATTTGACGTTTTAAATAGCTTAAATAATCGTTATAATTTCATAGAATCACCTTAAAAATAAAAAAAAACCACCAAAAATAACATGACTATTTTTATGTTAGGTACTTGTGGGGCATCCAATTGTTAGTTATTCATAGAGTTAGAAAGACATTCACGATTTCAATTTCATCCTGTATATGTAGGGTGGGCAGGACTGATAGTGTATCTATCAGTAGGCGTCAGAAATATCGGGGATAGTGGCTGCGTACTGTTTGACCAGGCGCGTATCCAAAGGAAGCAATGGGGGCACTTACCCCCCGTGACACTGGACCTACGTATATACACCGTGTTTTTTTTGATTTCCGTTAAATTGGACAAGTTACTTGGAACATTAATAGAAGTTGCCTGGTATATCCGATTTTGTGAATTTCGAAAAAAAAATTTTTTGTTCGTTTTCATACATAATAACTGTAATGGTAAGTGTGAGAGAACCTTAAAAATAAGATCTCGGGCGACTGACGGCTGCTGACGGCACATGTCAAAATAAGTAACATTTGGATGTAATAAAGGTCGCAATACACTTGTTCAGTCATTAAACTTATTTTTTTAATAACTCAATAACAGTAAGAGTTAAGTTTCTTAGAGAAATAGATCATTTTTGACCTAAATAAGCTTCCCTTTAATTTAACGGAAATCAATAAAAACACGGTGTAGATACACTCGCGGTCAATGAATACGGGTCAGGTGGATTTATTCCTAGAAAATACTGGAAACATGCTGATTACAAATATTTAAAATAAATATTTATTATACAAGTGGAACCGTTTTTAACATCAGATTGTATATTTCCCTGAAGTTTTCACCCGATCCGAAAAACATGGAACTTTATCGTCAGATGACTCCGTAGATATAAAAATAGCAACTCATGATTAAAAAATTGTAATACCATACATTTTAGGCGGTTTTGTTAAATGGTCTACATCTTTGTCTCTACGAACCGACCTAACGACAATTATAAAGTTTTTTTGGATTTATTTATTAATTTAGGGAAATTCTAATACAACCTGATTTGAAAATAGATTTTACCTACATTATAAATAATTTTAAAAAATATTTGAAATCTGCATGTTTGCATTATTTTCTATGAAAAAAAAAACACCATTGACCGAGTGTGTAGTTCCCGGTGTTTCTATGCGATTTTGTTACGCGTTTTTTTTGTTCATTACCATCTACCACTTTATTTACCGTTTTATAAACGCAAACGAGACTATTATGCCAGAATAGCAGACAAACATGCGTCTGCTACAAGATAACCGAAAATGACTCCACTATTTATACGCAGTTCGTCAATAGTTTGGGAATGGTAATGACTCGATTGTTGCGACTGAATAATCGCATAGAACTACCCTTCCACGAGAGTTGAGGTCACGCACAGTCCGCACACATCAACATGTCATGTAAACACGGGGAATTTAAAATTAGTGTTCTTTTTTGTACTGACAGCTAACCCAAATGCAACTGTAAGCATGACCGAAAAAGGCGCCTAGCCTTGTAAGGGATTGCATATACCCGAGAAAATTGACCGGTGGTTGCTAAGACCGAGTGGCCGAGGGGTATAGGCATCAGCCGCGAAAGCTGAGTACGTGGGTTCGATCCCCACCTCCGGACATTAGGTGATCTTGGTCGTTTTTCTTTAGTATATGACATCTAATATTTATGATTGAACAAAAAGTTTGTTCAAGGGATTTGCTTCAATATTTTGACGCAAGTCATTCATTCATTCACTACATTTTTTGCAATTTGTACTTCATTTGGATGTGTGTAATCAATGTAATCATTCACCTCAACTCTGGTGAAATTATTTATACCTAGCTGTTGTTTTATTAGTATTAATACTATCATGCTTTTCTCAATAAGTTTGTACACGTGTTGTATTTGGATCAAGTCTTAGATATTTATACAAATTGGTAGTTAGGCTGGTAGGGTGAATGATGCTAACTAGATGCACCTTATTTCCCAAAATGTTCATTTTTGTTACCAAAACTATAGGAATCTGGTGACAAAGGAAAAGTTCATGCAAAGGACCATGGGCAGATTTGTATGGAAGTTTGCCCCAAAGTCAACACAGCTAAAAGTTACATTGTTGAATAGGTCTTTCAATCTACTTCATTTCATTCTATGGGCACCCAGATGAATTCCATTGCAGAACTGAGATATTCATATTTTTGTGAGCGTGAATACAATCGATCAGAAATACTGTTCGTTAATAATTAGGACACCGAAGTGTGTAAAAAAAAGAATGTGCACAAGTGATTGTATGTAAACGACCTCACTCGATTTGGTTTTTTTTTCCTTTTGACAGCAGCCTTTATTTTACATACAAATAAGGGTGATCGCTGGTAGCTGCAGCTACCCAAACAAACTAGTGGCTAAATCTACAGATTTTATGTACTGAATTAGCTCGTATTCACGCTAACAAATATATGAATATCTCAGTTCTGCAATGGAATTCGATTTCGTGCCCATATAATGGTATGAAGTAAAGTTAAAGACCTATTTAATGATCCAACTCTCATGTTTGTTGGTCTTGGGGCAATTTTGACGCATGGTCCTTTCCTGGGACATTTTGAGCAATATGGCGGGTCTTGCTCATTTTAACCGACTTCAAAAAAAGAGGACGTTCTCAATTCCACAGTTTTTTTTTTGTTGTATGTATGTTACCCGATATCTCCGAAAATCGTGAACTGATTTTAATGATGGGATCTTGGAGAAATCGAGGGATCTCTTCAAATGTTACAGGTACATGTATGATGCTTTTGGCAATTTTCATTCATTTACAAGAGTTTGCATTCAGAAAGTAGGATTTACATACATACATAAATCACATCTTTCTTTCAGAGGGGTAGGCAGAGATCACGGATTTCCATTTGCTACGATCCTGACAAACTACTTTCGCGTCACTCACTTTCATAACGTTCCTCATACATGCTTTTTTAGAGTATTTCTTAACTTCTTAAGTAGGATTTGATGATAGGAAACCAATGATGGAAACCACAGATGATAGGATCTTAGAGGAATCGGTTAAAGTTGGTTGTTTTTAAATTTTTATTTCGGTGATTATACAATATCGAATCCAAATGATCAATGTCCAATATTTTTGAATTGAACGTGATCCAAATTTTTTTTTTTTTTATACCACTTCGGTGGCAAACAAGCATACGGCCCGCCTGATGGAAAGCAGTCACCGTAGCCTATGGGCGCTTGCAACCCCAGGGGTGTCACATGCGCGTTGCCGACCCAATAAGAACTTGTACACTCCTCTTTTGAAGAACCCCATACTGTAGTCCAACGGGAAAACCTCGGCAGGGAGCTCATTCCACAGACGGACCGTACACGGACGGAATGTACAATTTTTTTTATTGAACGTGATCCAAATGTACAATTTTTTTGAGGATTGCATTCATAAGATAATGCCTCCTGAACGAAATCCTAGATCCGCGCAGATTTTGATAAATCTGACTGCTTGTATTGTGTGTGTCGACTAAGTTACGCGATTTATATTCATGAAAATGCATTAATGATAGGTACTTATTGAACTCCAAGCGAAATACCGCGTGTAAATCTTTAAAATAAACCAGGCATATACTGTTCGTGAGAAAAAAACTAAAACAGTGTAGGGTCATTTGCAGTAAAAGTGTACCTTTTAATTTTTATATGCGATCATGGACTGTAATACACCTTTTTACTCGGCATCGTGCGTACTTTTCAGTTATGTAACAAAAAAAGTATGTCTCTAATGTCACGAAAATAAGTATGTAAATTGAGATTTCTCTAACGAATTCTGTAACGAATTTGAGATTTTTTTATCAGTTTCGTTACATTTCGTTTCATACATTTAGTATGGGGGTAACTAAACTGAGCAATCTCAATGTACATACTAATTTTCGTGACATTAGAGACATGCTTTTTTGTTTCATAACTGAAAAGTACGCACGATGCCGAGTAAAATGGTGTACAACTGTACACAGAATTAGATTTGGATAGAAGAAACAAGTTCATTCATTTGTATGGCGACCGAGCGTGTCTGATTTTGTACTGAAGTTGTTACTTGCCTATGATTTTAAATAGGTATGTCTCAGGCCTTGAGTATTCATATTTTTTTGTGTTGTTGCAATTAATATTACTTAAGGAGTCATTATTAATGTTTTTGTTCACTTCAACTTACAAAATTTGACGCCCGAAAGCTGCAAGCTGCGATTAAAGACGGACAACTGAGTGGATTTCACTGGGTTCATTTGACACGCTAAGTAGATACGTTTGCTTGATCTATGGTATATATGACATCTGTGATGGTGTATGTATTACAGTCCATGATCGCATACAAAAATTAAAAGGTACACTTTTACTGCAAATGGTCCTGTAATCAAATATGGCTGACTTTCTATAGCATTTCACGTCTTTGACACATCGTGAAACACGATCGTAGATGTCAGAGTCAGAACCTGCGACATAACATGGACGTCTAACGCCAGATCAAAAATGCCCCCAGAAACAATTGATCAATTGTGCCAAGATGGGCAGGACATAGCGTTTTTCTTAACACCGCGCATATTTCGGCGTAGCATATTTGACAAATGTTTATAGAATAAAGCCAATCAAAACTTTGATGGACCAATCACAACTATTTTTAAACGGTGGTTTAAGTTTTTATAGGTTGACATTTAAATTCGTTGCCGTGATGCATTGAAGAGGGCATGACATTTGTCAACTAAAATTCCGGACCGTTTTTGAAAGGCAATTTAGTATGGCGTGCGGCTTCCATGTTTTATTTGTTCGTAGGTCAGAACACAATCTTGGTCGTAACACCCACTGAGTTCACATACAGTTAAAAATATTGTTTTTAACA